>CAUYQG010285807.1:0-12454 GCA_963574415.1 Tarsius wallacei | reverse complement strand
CTACACAAAGGTAACATTTAGAACAAGCAAATAATAAAATTAGCCGGGCGTGGTAGTGTGCGCCTGTAATTCTGGCTGCTTGAAAGGCTGAGGTGGGAGGATCACCTGAGCCCAGCAGGTCGAGGCTATGGTGACCGGGAGCGTGCCACTGCACTCCAGTCTGGGTGACAGAGTGAGACTCCAACTCAAAAAAAAAAAAAGATGTAGGTAGAGACAGCTCTTTTTATTTGCATTGGGCAATGCTTTGCTGTAGCTGTTGTGTAGCACAACTCTCAAGGCAAGAGACAGTCATTTTCTCTGATGGCTAGAGTCAGAGCTCTGTTTTCTGCACATACCAGCCCATTAACCATATAAATTCCACTGCTTCAACTAGCCTTAACATAACTACATTCAATAGAGCAGTGGCTTTCTAGTCATAGTTCCAGCTCAGCTCTCTAAAATGTTTTCAGACAGAGCACATGCAGACTGCCAGCCCCAGTTAAGCAAGCAACACTTGGTCATGGATTAGAGGCCATCTCCACAGTTGCCAGAATAATTAAAACAGCACAGCACACTAGCCAGCTGCTTTCTATATTAACTGTTCCTGACAGGAATGCAAATTTAAGTGCACTGTTGTCCAGTGAATATTAATTTATATTTGTATAACATGTTGCAATTACCAAATACTTCCAGATAATAAATTATTTTATTGGATCATCAAAATAAGTTATGATGTAGACTGAACAGGCTTTGCTGAATGTTATAATTGAGGAAACATAGGAAGGCAGTAGGGTGGATAGGTAAAAGACAGACCTCTCTCAGATACTCTCTTTGGTCATGAAATCCAGATCCTAACAGTATCCTCACTACTCAGAAACTAGCCATGAAGCCACTGTCCCCAAAGGTACTCAAGACAGGACCCAAGTAAGGCTAAATACTGCTTTTTCTGAACACTTAGGGGATATATTCTTTCAGTTTCCTCAGTTAGCCAAATTTTGCCTATAGGCATAATATATTGGATGCTGGTGACATAAGCCAATAAAATCTTCTCTATGAAATACGTATACCAGTTGCACACAAACAAAGTGTGTCAGGGATCAAAGAAAAGCCTTGGCGTTTCCCTGTATCTTATAGCAGACTTGGAAGAGAATAGCAATTGGCCTAAAGTTCTATGGCCTCGAAGGTGGAGTTATACATTAAACCTATGGTGCTGACTCTCCTATGGCCCTGAGGAACCTAATCAGTTAGGACTACCCCAGGATGTGATGGTTGCCTCCGTTTCTCAGCACTTATTTTTGTGACTACAGTACAGTTCCTAAATCCTCTCTCTTATTAGAGCTTCCAAGGAGGAATACTTCTCCAGGAAGAAATTATAATATGAATTACTGTCATCTTACTAGTGCTAGCTACTACTATCTTTGCTTAACACAAACAGATAAAGTGCTGGTAGAGAGGGTCTTTAGTCATAGGAGACAACTAGAGACTAGCCTTATTACAGCATATCCTCCATAAGTATCATGTTGACTCCAGAAGGGTTCAACCCGATAAAAGGAACAGGCTCTCCCTGTACTACATTTTACTTCTGTTAATGGGTTTGAGTTTACATGGATCCTTATCATAAATACAGTGATAGCATCTTTGGAATGTTCTGGGTTAGATATTGGAGGTCCTTGTAGAGACAATGATCCCTAGCACTGCTGCACCACTCAGAAATCTTGTGCACAGGGCCTCTTGTTATCAGACTTATTGAATCCAGTGAAAAGTTTGCCTCTATATTTAATACCAAGATTCTGAAAAAAAAATACCTGCCTCTTCTAGGAGTTATACACAATCTGAAAATATTTGTAAGACTCTTTCAAATTTCTATAACGGTGACCTTTCTTGCTTTATTATCAGTAAACATGAATTAGCAAAGTCAGTTGCTGAGAAGTTATAAAGTCTGTCTGGGTCCCAATGCATCCAAGATTAAAATATATGTTGAAGTGTTTATAACTAAGACAGTAGCTTAGTTTCAGTCACAAAACAACCCAGGTGTTTATCTAGTATTTTTTTTTTTTGGTAGTCTTATTTTATTTTTAATTGACACATACTAATTGTACATATTTATGGGATGCAGTGTGATGTTATAATACATGTATACATTGTATAATGATCAAATCAGGGTATTTAGCATATCCATCACCTCAAATATTTATTATTTTTCTTGTGATGAGAGCATTCAAAATTCTAGCCATCTTGAAATGTACAATACAATATTGTTAACTATACTCACCCTACTGTGAAATAGAACACCAAGACTTAGTCCTCCTATCTAACTGTAACTCGTAAGTGTTGACTACATCTAGCATTTCTATTTTCCCAAAGAAAACATTTCATTTTATCAGTTTGTTTCCCCCATTCAGTCCAGTTCAGGCCAAGATACCTGAACGGTTACAAGTTACAAGAAGTAACTGGCTTTCCTCTGGTTCAATCCATATGTAATTACCTTCAGCTAGTTGTATATCATTATCTGTGATGAAAGTAGCAACATTTTTTTTACTTGTAGTACATAGGAACCATGGCATCTTTTGTAGTTTTTGTTTTTAAGTGAAGTTTATTGAGGTATAATACAGTAAACACAATAAATTTTACCCTGTTTTTGGAAGCAGGTATTTAATTTTGACATGTATATCAATGAAATATATGTCCATGTAATCACCACCACAATCAAGATATAGAATGATTCTATCATTGCCCCAAAATTCTCCTGTGTCCCTTTATAACCAATTTCTTCTCACAGTCCACCCCCGATAACCACTGATCTGTTTTCTGTCCCTATAGGTTTAACTTTTCTACAATGTCACATTAATGAGTCATACAATATAATGCCATTTGAAGCTGATTTCTTTTACTTGTCAAAAGGCATTTGAGACTTTTCCATGATGGTGAGTGGATCAGTGATCAGTGGTTCATTTCTTTTTTTTGTTTTATTTCGTTTTTGTTTTTTGGGTTTTTTTTTTTTAGTTAGAATCTCACTCATTTGCCTAGACTGTAGTGCAGTGTCACACTCACGGCCACCCCAGCGTCAACCTGCTGGGCTCTGGCAATCCCTCCACCTCAGCCATTCAAGTAGCTACCACGCCCAGCTAATTTTTTTATTTATTGTAGAGATGAGGTCTCACCATGTTGCCCAGACTGATCTCAAACCCGTAGGCTCAGGCAATTCACTCGCCTCGGCCTCCCAAAATACTGGGATTTCATGCTGAGCCACCGAGCCCAGCCTTCATATCTTTTTATCAGTGAGCAGTATTCTATTGTATGGATATACTACAGATTGTTTTCTCATTTTCCAGTTGATATACAATTGGGATGTTTCTAGTTTTTAGCAATTATGAATAAAGCTGCTACATATAGGTTTTTGTGTTAACATAAGTTTTTGTGTTTTTATTTCTCCTGAGTAAACACTTAAGTGAGAGAGTATTTGGCCATGTGGTAAGTATATATTTAAATTAATAAGAAACTGACAGTTTTTCATAGTGGCTGTACTGTTTTACATTCCTACTAACAATGTCGGACAGTTCTAGTTGTTCTGCATCCTCACCCGCATTTGGTGAGGTTTGCTTTTGGTTTTGTTTTCATTTTAGCCATTCTAATAGATGGGTAATGGCATCACATTGTAGGTTGAATTTACATTTTCCTGTGTATTAATGATGTTGAGTATCTTTTCATATGCTTATCTGGTGAAATGTCTATTCAAACCCTTTGCCCACCTTTTACTTTCATTATCTTTGTATTATTCAGTTGTCAACTTTGTAAGATATATTTATATGTTTTCTTTTTATTTTATTTTTTGATTCAGGGTCTCACACTGCTGCCCAGGCTGGATCATGGCTCACTGAAGACTTGACCTCCCTGGCTCAAAGATTCTCCCACCTCAGCCTCCCAAGTAGCTGGGACTACAGATGCATGCCACCACACTAGGCTAATTTTTTTATTTTTTGTAGAGACGAAGTCTCATTAGGTTGCCTACGCTTAAAATTTTTTCTTAACAGCATTTTTCAAACAAAGTTTTTTCATTTATTAATTTTTTTATGGTTTGCTCTTTAGTATCATATCTAAGAAATCTTTGCCTAAATCAAAATTACAAAGATTTTCACCTGCAATTGCTTCTAAAAGTGTTATATAGTTATAGTTTTTGTATGTAAGTTTATGATCCATTTTGAGGTAATTTTTATATATGGTACTATTACAGACTGAATGTTTGTGCCTCCCCAAATTCATATGTCGAATTCTAACCCCCAATATGATGATATTGGAAGTTGGGGCCGTTGGGAAGTAATTTAGGTCATGGGGGTGAAATCTCAAGTTGCCGCAAAATATTTTATTTCATTCTTTTCTGTAGCTGAATGGTATTCCATGGTGTATATACCACATTTTCATTATCCACTAATCAGTCGATGGGCATTTATTGCCTTTATAAAAGGGACCCCAGAAGCTCTCCTGCCCTCATTTTGTACCATGTGAGGACACTAGAAGTTAGCACTCTGAAACTCAGAAGAGAAGTCTCCCTAGAACTTGACCATGGTTGCACCCTGATCTCAGACTTCCAGCCTCCAGATCTATAAGATATAAATTTCTTATAAGCCACACAAGCTATGGTACTTTGTTATAGCAGCTCAATTTTTTTTCTGGTTGTTTTGTTTGTCTGTTTAATTTAAATGGGTTTGGAGGGTACAAATGGTTTTTGGTTACATGGATGCATTGTATAGTGGTGAAGTCTAGGCTTTAAGTGAACCCTCCACCTCCACCTGTGAGCATTGTACCCAATAGATGACCTTTTCATCCCTACCTCTTCTCCCACCCTCCCCTTTCTGAGTCTTCAGTGTCTATTATATCATTCTATGTGCCTTTGCAGTACCTTAGTTTGGCTCCCACTTATAAGTGAGAACATGCAGCATTTGGTTTTCCCTTCCTGTGTTACTTCACTGAAGATGATGATTTCCAATCCACCGAAGTTGCCGCAAAATATTTTATTTCATTCTTTTTTATGGCTGAATGGTATTCCATGATGTATATACCACATTTTCATTATCCGCTAATCAGTTGATGGGCATTTAGGTTGAGTCTACATTTTGCAATTGTGAATTGTGCTGTGATGAACATACGAGTGCAGGTGTCTTTTTGTATAATGACCTCTGTTACTTGGGTAGATACCAAGTAGTGGAATTGCTGGATCAAATGGCAGATCTACTTTTAGTTCTTTGAGAAATCTCCATATTAATTTCCATAGAGGTTGTACTAATTTATACTCCAACAAACAGTGGATAAGCATTCCCTTTTCACTGCATGTGTGCCATCCTTTTTTTTTTTTTTTTTTTTTACTTTTTAATAATGGCCATCAGACGGGTATAAGGTGTTATAATATCTCATTGTGGTTTAATTTGCATTTCCCTGATGATTAGTGATGTTGAACGTTTTTTCATGTGTCTGTTGGCCATTTGTTTATCAAGTTTTGAGAGATGTCTGTTCATATCATTTGCCCACTACTTAATGGAATTATTTGCTTTTTTCTTGCTGATTTCTTTATAGATTCTGGGTATTATTCCTTTGTCAGATGTACAGTTCACGAATATTTTCTCCCATTCTGTAGGTTGCCTATTTACTCTGTTAATTATCTCTTTTGCTGTGCAGAAACTTTTTAGTTTAAGTCCCATTTATTTTTGTTTTAGTACATTTGCTTTTGGTGTTTTAGCCATAAATTCCTTGCATAGGCAAGTGTCCAAAAGAGTTTTTCCTAGGATTTCTTCTAGGATTTTTATGGCTTCAGATCTGCCATTTAAGTCTTTAATTCATATTCAATTAATTTTTATGTATGATGAAAGATAGGGATCATGTTTCATTGTCTGCATGTAGCTATCCAGTTTTCCCAGCACCATTTGCTGAATAAGATGTCTTTCCCCAGTGTATGTTTTTGTCTCCTTTGTCAAAGATCAGTTGGTTGTAGGTATTTGGATTTATTTCTGGATTCTCTATTCTATTCCATTGGTCCATGTGTCTGCTCTTGTACCAGTACCATGCTGTTTTGGTTACTATTAGCAACTCAAATTGACAAAGACAGATGCAAAATAGAGGCTGAGGAGTTTAGGTTTGTTTTTTGCTTTTGCATTGAATGTCTAATTTTTCCTAACACTATTTGTTAAAAACTATCCACTGGCCTGCCTTTGTACCTTTAACATCAATTGATCATATTTGCGTGGATCTATTTGTATACTCTCCAATCTATTCTATTTCATCTTTATGTCTATTCCTTTGCCATTGCCATACTGTCTTCATTACTTCCTTACTATAACTTTACAGTATGCCTTGAATTCATACAACATGAGTCCTCCAACTTTATTCTTTTTTTCCAAAAAGTTTTTATTCTTCTATTTCGTTTGCTTTTCCAAAACAGTTTAAAATCACATGTCCATTTTCAAAAAAAAAATGGGTTCTGGTAATTTTTAAACAAATTATTCTTAGTAGTTCTTTGTAGGCAAGATTAACTATGAATTTAATTCATTTAATAGATATAGTACTCTGTTAGTTTTCTATTGCTGTACAACAAATTAACACAAACTTAGCTTAAAAACAACAAACATTCATTACGTCACAGTTTCTGTGGGTCAGGAATCTGGACACTGCTCAAGCTGGGTCTTTTGCTTAGTATCTCACAAGGCTGTGATGAAGATGTCAGCAAGGGCTGAGGTTTCATTTGAGATTCAGGATTTTCTATCAAGTGTGCATTGGCAGAATTCATTTTCTTCTTTTTTTTTAAAGGTACTCAAATATGTTGATGTCATTGTTTCTCTATATGCACATTTATCTGCTACTGAATACTCAAAAATAGGACATCAGAATTTCCTTTTATTGCAATTCAAATTTTTGAAAACCAGACATCTAATTAATTAATATGCTCTAGCCAAACTACCCAATATCGTCTTTACATTCTGTCTCCACAAGCTGTTTTTCTTCAAATTCTTGATGTTGGATTTCATCTCACTGACTTCAGGCTTCTAAAACACATGCAGTACTTGAGATCTATTGGTGCTTCTTTTGGTCAAATCAAAAAGTAGAGCTAAAGTACATTGAAGTTACTCAAATACATTCAAACTACACAGATACCTTATAAGTTACTGGTATCAAGGTAGGAAGGAAAAATATAAGAAGAAGAAGTCATCACTCATCATAGGTTATCAAAATTATTGGTCAACAGTCTACCCTAGCATAGAGTAGCTTTCTCAACCTGCTGCATAAAATTACTATCAAGAAAGAAACGTACAAGAATAAGGTTTATGGCTAAATCAGCTTGTTGTCATAATTCCCTATTCTAGAATTCCCAGAAGGATCCCATCTATGATACATGCAGAACCTGCAGCCACATTTGAATTGTTTACTTCTTGATACATTCTGAACTCCTGTAAGCCCAGTGTTATTTCTCTTTCAAGCCAAGAAAAGCCTGTTAAATAACAGGTATCTCAGTTTTACTGTCCTTTCTACACAGATAAAAAAATATCCTTACTCTTCTTCTCCTGTAAGGCAAGCCATCTCTGATGTCCTGGAAGATCTTTTCTCCACTATCCTGTTGTTGGGGTAAAGCCTCTAGTATAAGGAAAAGGAATTTGGTGCAAGAGTTGAGAATCAAATTACTAAGGTTCTTTATTAACGTTTCAGAGCAGAAGTTATGAGGCCTCTGAATTGTCCTGGGAAATTTC
Source organism: Tarsius wallacei (assembly GCA_963574415.1). NCBI lineage: Eukaryota > Metazoa > Chordata > Mammalia > Primates > Tarsiidae > Tarsius > Tarsius wallacei. Next base: position 4,745 of record CAUYQG010285807.1, on the reverse strand, counting down.
CTGTTATCATTTGTGAAGACTCTGGGATCAAGGTTGGGTTAAACTTTTATAATGAGTCCATCAATGGTCCAGTCACAGCCCTAAGTTCCTCCAGGATCTTTGGGTTCTAATAGTTATGGTTTGCTGTAACCTGTAAAGAACTCTATAGCCCAGAAGTAGCCTGAAAGAGTTGACCAGAGGTCTTTTTCTTACTATTTTAAAACTTATGGCAACTTGCTTCTCCAAAGCCTGGAAAAAGTATCTCTTGCTGCTTCATATCTCTCCAACTTCTTCCACCTCTGACCCTCTATTCCCTCTTTTGAAAAGCTCACCTTATTAGGTCAAAGCAACCCAAGCAAATATCTCTATAACTAACTTGAAGTTAAATAATTGAAGACCTTAATTATATCTGCAAAATCCCTTCCTATTTGCCACATAACAGAACCTAATCATGGAAGTGATATCATAGTTCCTGCACACACTCAAGAGGAGGGGATTATAGAGGGCATGTATATCAGGTATACATTGGATGCCATCTTAGAATTTTGCCTACCACAAGTACTGTTAAGGGCATCTATATCCTAAGTGGATTTTGGAAGATTTTCTCTTCTAAGGAATTTATCCATTTCACTTAGATTGTTAATTTATGGCCAGAACATTATTTATGTTATTCCCTTATTTGCCTTTTAATATCTGCAGACTTTGTAGCGATGAGCCCTCTTTCATTCCTGATATTGGAAATTTGTATCTGCTCTGTTTTTCATGATCAATCTGATTAGAGATTTATCAATTTTATTTTCCAAGAACCAACTTTTAGCTTCATTGATTTTTCTCTGCTTTTTTTTTTCTGATTTTAATTTCATTGATCTCTGTTCTTATTTTTATTATCTACTTCCTGTTTTTCTGCCTGTTTTGGGTTAAATTTGTTCCTCTGTTTTAGTGTCCTAAAGTAGAAGCATAGATCTTTGATTTGAAACTACTCTTCTATTCTCATACAAGTATTCAATGCCGTCTATTTCCTTCTAAGCCTCCCTCGTGTGGGTTAAGACCCTTACACAATATTTTTAAATTCATTTAATTATGTTTTTAAATTTTCCTTGAAATTTTCCCTTTAAACTATGGATTATCTTTAGAAGTTTTTGATTATTTCCTATTATTATTCTGTTATTGATTTCTACTTTAGTTACATTATTGTCAAAGAACACACTTTGTGTGACTTTAGTTAATGTTCATTTTATGACCCAGTATATGATTGATTTTGTTGAATGCTCCATGGGTGTTTTGAAAGACTATAAATCTAGTTGTCGTTAGGTCAATTGTTCAATAAATATCAGTTAGATCTTGTTGTTTTATGTTGTTGTTCGGCTCTTCTGAGTCCTTGCTGACTTTCATTCTAGTAGTCCTAGCAATCACTAAAGTAACCAATTATAATTTTTCAAGTTTTTTTTTCTATTTAATCAATTTTTTCTACATGTGTTTTGAAGCTCTAATGTTTGGTACTTACACCTTTAGGATTTTTATGTGCTCTTGGTAAATTGACTGTTTTATTGTCTCTATTTATTCCTGGTAATTGTCTTTGCTCTGAAGTCTACTCTAATACATATTAAGCTTTCCAGCTTTCTTTTCATTCATATTTGCATGTTGTATGTTTGCTCATTCCTTTACTTTTAACAACCTATGTCATTACATTTCAAGTGAGTTTCTTATAAATAGCATATAGTTGGGTCTTCTTTTTTATCTATCTCAGTCTTTTTTTTTTTTTTTTTTTTGAGTTGGGGTCTAACTCTGTCACCCATACTAGAGTTTAGCAGCACAATCGTAGCTCACTGCAACTTCAGACTCCTGGGTTCAAGTGATCCTCCTACCTCATTCTCTCAAGTAACTGGGGCTACAGGCATGTTCCACCACTCCTGGCTAATTTTTTTTTTTTTTTTTTTTTTTTTTTTTTTTCTGTAGACAAAAGTTCTCATTATGTTGCCTAGGCTAGTCCCAAACTCCTGGTTTCAAGCAGTACTCCCACCTCGGCCTCCCAAAGTATTGGGATTACATAGGCATAAGCCACTGTGCTTGGTCCTATCTCAGCTTTTTTATTGGTGTGTTTATGCCATTTTCACTTAATGTGATTATGGATGTTAGGATTTAAGATTTTCAATTTATTATATATTTACTGTGTGTTCCTTCTGTTTTACCTTTCCTGTCTTTCTTTCTATTTCCTGAATATTTTAATATTCCATATTAATTTATATATAGTAGAGCTCTCTGTAATAGCTTTAATAAGATATGATTTATATACTATACAATTCACCAACTTGACTTATACAGTTTAGTGATTTTAGATATGTGCAAACATCACCATCATTGATTTTAGAACAATTTTATTACCCATAAGGAAACTCTACGCTCTTTAGCTATAGTCCTTCAAATCCATGCCCCACCCCCAGTCCTAGGCAACCACTAATCTGCTTTCTGTCTCTATACATATACCTGTGCCAGACATTTCATATAAATAAAATCATACAATACGTGGTGTTTTTGACTGGCATCTTTCATATAACATAACGTTTTCAAGATTCATTTAAATTGTAGCATGTATTAGATCTTCATAATATATAAGATATACAACATTTTGTTTATCTGTTCATATATAAGATATACAACATTTTGTTTATCTGTTCATATATAAGATATACAACATTTTGTATATCTGTTCATCAGTTGATGAACAGACTATGGATACTTGCATTGTTTCCACTTTTTGGCAATTATGAAAATACTGCAATGAATACTTTGGTACCAGTTTTTGTGTGAACATATGTCTTCACTTCTCTTGGGTACATACTTGGAAGTGAGATTGCTAAGTCAAATGGTTACTTAATGTTTTAAGAAACTGCCAGGCGGGGCTCAGTGGCTCAACCTGTAATCCCAGCGCTTTGGGAGCCCGAGGTGAGTGGATTGCCTGAGCCCGCGAGTTCGAGACCCGCTTGGGCAACTTGGCGAGACCTCATCTCTACAATAAAAAAAAAAAAAAAAAAAATTAGCCGAGCGTGGTAGCGCGCATCCGTAGCTCCAGCTACTTGGAAGGCTGAGGCGGAAGGATCGCCGGAGCCCAGCAGGTTGGGGCTGTGGTGGCCAGGAGCGGCCACTGCACTCCAGTCTGGGCGACAGAGTGAGACTCCACCTCAAACATAAAATAAAATAAAATAAGAAAAGAATTAAAGAGGATAAGCAAAGTCTATTATTTTTCACAAATATTTGTATTCAGTTGCTCTTTCTTTCTGCTGTTTCAGATTTTTTGTTTTCTCCATATCCTCACTAATACTTATTAATTTTTTTTTATTATTCCCTTTCTGTTTGAAGAGCTTGCTTTACTAATTCTGTTAGAGCTGATCTACTGGCCTCAAATTCTGTTGGTTTCCTTCTTCTGAGATATTTTAATTTCACCTTCATCCCTGAAGGTTATTTTTACTGGATATAGACTTCTGGACTTATAGTTCCTCCTCCTCCCCCTAGCACTTGAAAAATGTTGTGCCACTACCTTTGGCCTCTTTGGTTTTAGATGAGAAATACACTGTTGTTTCTCTGTACATAATATGTTATTTCTCTCTGGTTGCTTTCATTATTTATTTTTTTATGTTTAGCTTTCAGAAGTTTGATTTATAGATTTCATATGGATTTCTTTGAGGTTATTCTGTTTGAGCTTTATTCAGCTTCTTAAATATGTAGGTTTATGTCTTTCAGCAGATTAGGGCTGTTTTCAGCCATTATTCCTTCAGTTATGTTTTTAGTTCTTCATTCTTTTTCCTCTCTTTCTAAGATTCTGATAATATGAATGGTATATATTTTGTTATTGCCCCACAAGGCCCTGAGACTATGTTGATTATTTTGTTTCTATCTTTCCTATCTGTTGTTTAGACTGAATAATTTCCATTGGTCTTTTCATCAAGTTCTGTCCTCTGTCATCTCCATTCTGCTATTAAGTCTATTCAGTAAAGTTTTTGTTTTGGTTATATTATTTGATTATTTATTAAATATGTATTATTAGTTCTAAAATTTTCATTTGATTCCTCTTTATATTTTCTCTTTGCTGAGACTGTTTTTTCTCATTTTTCAAGTGTATTCATAATTGATTATTAGATGATAATTGCTTTAATATTCTTGTCATATAATTCTGATGTCTGTATCATCACAGTGCTTGTGCCTATTGTCTTTTCTTGTTTAAGTTACTATTTTTCTGGTTATTTTGTTGTCTAGTAATTTGGGATTGTACCTTTGACATGTTCTGTATTAGGTTGTACAAAAGAGTTCACTCTCCAGTGCTACCTGCTTCCTAATCTTTTGACTAGAGAGAGCAAGCTTCTCTTGGGGAATTTGGTGTTTGTGCCCCTTAGTGTTTCCAGATTGTGGGCTATTCTAGCACTCAGGTTGACTATATATAGAGAGCAAAAATAAAAATAAAAATAAACTTTTCATTATTAGAGATTACTATGTACACCTGTATGGAAACAAATTTGAAAACCTCAAGGAAATACACTATTTTTTTAACTTAAAACCGTGGGGTGGAGATATGCCATTGAGATTTACCTTATCTACTTAACTACTCTATACTAATGCTTATTACCCATAGTTTTTTTTAACCTCTCCTCCAAGTAACATCTTTGTCTCAAAATGCTCTAAAGCTTAACTATATAGTTAATAACTTTAACTTTATTTCACTTTAAAATTCTAGTCTGAAATATGTTTAAATCCATGAATATGACATTCATTTT
>CAUYQG010285803.1:0-34308 GCA_963574415.1 Tarsius wallacei | reverse complement strand
TAAACATCAATGTCCTTCAAGGATCTGCAAGGCCCTACATGACCTCCTCTCATGACTTCTTATTACTCTTCCCCTCTTACTCATTCACTCTGGCTACAAAAGCCCCTTGCTATTCATATCTTTTGCCCACTTTGTAAGGGGGCTGTTTGTTTTTTTCTTTTAGGCATGTTTGAGTTTCTTGTAGGTCCTAGATGTTAGGCCTTTGTCAGATATACAGTTGGCAAATATTTTTTCCCAGTCTGTGGGCTATCTCCCCACTCTCTCGATGGTTTCTTTGGCTTTGCAGAAGCTTGTCAGTTTGATGAGGGACATACAAGTAGCCAACAGATACATGAAAAAATGCTCAGCCTCACTAGTCATCAAAGAAATGCAAATTAAAACCACACTGAGATACCACCTAACTCCAGTCAGGATGGCTATCATCAATAACTCAAAAAACAACAGATGCTTGAGAGGATCCAGTGAAATGGGAACACTTCTACACTGTTGGTGGGAGTGCAAACTAGTACAGCCTCTGTGGAAAACAGTGTGGCAATCCCTAAAAGATCTAAAAATCGACCTCCTATATGACCCCACAATCCTCCTACTGGGAATATACCTGGAGGAACTCAAATCAGTCTATGAAAAGGATACCTATACACGCATGTTTATTGCAGCATTATTCACAATAGCAAAAACGTGGAACCAACCTTGTTGCCCATCAAAAGAGGACTGGGTAAAAAAATGTGGTACATATACACAAATGGAATATTACACAGCCATAAAGAAAGACAAAATTATGAACTTCACAGCAACTTGGATGGACTTAGAGGCTATAATACTAAGTGATCTATCACAGAAACAAAGAACTGAGTATCACATGTTCTCATTCATAAGTGGGTCTTGAACAACTATACTATAAGAAAGGGATTGGCAGTAGTGGGAAACTGGGGGTGGTGGTGGTGGAATTGGCAGTTGAGGAAAACTGCCAGGGGAGGGAGGGGCACACCTCATCAACAATGGTACCTACATAATGAACATTTGTATAACTAACCCTGAATTGTACCCCACATATTTAAAATTTTAGCAAATTTTAAAAAGACCCTTGCTGATCCTTGAACACTCCAATCATCCTTTAAGGCAAGGGCAATACTCACTTCTTCTCCCTAGAATGCTTTTCCCCGGATAAACACATGGCTGGCTTTTTCACCACCTTCAAGATTGTCTGAAATGTAACTATCTCAATGGCTTAGTAAAGTAGGCAGTAAGACCCTTTGCCAAGTATTTCTCAAATTCGAAATTTATATTAAGAAAGCTGAAATTTACTGGCAAAACAAGTACACTTTTTTAAAATGAGGAGGCACATTTTTCTATATATTAAGATAAGATCTTTTAAAGTAGTGCTCCTCAAACTGAATTGTGCATCAAAAATACCAGGGGATCACATTAAAATGCAGATTCAGATTCACTAGGTCTGGAGAGGGGACTGAGGGTTTGTATTTCTGATGGGCTCCCAGGTGATGCCCATGGTACTGGTCTGTGGGCCACAATTTGAGTAGAGGGTCCTCAGATAATTTTTTAACCTTTAGTAATGTAAAGAAATACTGAAACATAAAAAAAAGAAAAATAAATCATCATGTGTTCTACCTACTTATAATTTATCAGTAATATTTTAATCAATTCAGGCTGGTATAACAAATTACTACAGACTGAGTGACTTAAATGATTAATATGTATTTCTCATGATTCTGGAGACTGGGAAGCCCAAGATCAAGGTGAGAGCCCACTTCCTGTTTGCAGATGGCTATCTTTTCCGTGTATTGTCACATGTTGGAGAGACGAGAGGAAGCAAAATCTTTTGGGTCTCTTCTAAGGGCACTAATTTCATCATGAGTGTTTTATCCTGACAACCTAGTCACCTTTCAAAGATCCCACTTTCAAATACCAACCCACTAGGAGTTAGAGGTTTGATGTATGATTTTAAAGGAAAACAAATATACCATTCATAACAGCCAAGAGTATGTTAGTATAATTGGGTTTTCTTCACTTGTAGAGATTGCATTTCCTTTTAGTACATTGACTCATTTTTTAAAAAGTAACAAGTATGTACCATGCAGCACACAAGCAGTGTATTGGATGGTGAGTATGTAAAAATAAGTTCAGACTTAGCCCTTCTGGTCAGAGAGTTCACAGAAGAGGATAAATAGAAGGTAGCAATTCAGCATTGAATACTAAGGTGAAGACAGGCACAAAATTCCATGTACACATATAGACTCTGTTTAGAAAACACCACAAATTAACATTCCCTTCCGCACATTATCAGGAGAAGTTGAACAATAACTCACAATTGACTCAAAGAACTTTGCACATAATTTCTTTGTAATATTTAGAAACAATTTCTATTATTGATATTTCATCTGCATAATATGTAATTATATGGTGAAGACAGATTAAATGTAAGACAAAAATGAAATCTCAGGAGAAGTATTTCAGAAATTTCAGTCTGAATGAACAAACACACATCTTGTGGTATTTTGTTTGGTTTCCATTATAGAAATAATTTTATTCTACTGATAGGCACAATTACTCCAACTATGAAACTATCTCATTAACATGGTATTATATTTTTGCATAAAATTGAATGTTTTGAAAATTGATAAAAGAGCGAATCCATTTCTGTGGTTCATAAAAATAGTCTTGGAACAATAGTTTATTAGAATTGTCATATGTTCATTTTGGATATTTTGTTTGGGGATGCTATAGATGGTAGTGCCTGGCAGATTTTACAGGTAAAAGAGAAAGGATGCCTTACACTGCATCTACACTGGTCATTCTTCCATTAACTTATTCATAATGCATTCATTCACTGCACTTCCACCAAGGGTCAGCTACTATGCTAGACTAACCTAGAGAATATAAAGAGGAACGAGGCACAGTCCCTACCTTTGAGGATCTCAGCTCATAAGAATGTGTAAATAGATTAGTATTCACTTCTCAGAGGAAAGGAGAAAGAATGAAAATAATGTATTGTGGGCACAGATGAGGGAGTGAGGGATTGACCAGTCTCATCTGAAAGGAGTCTTGGTTTTAATTGGTCTTGAAGAATTAAAAACTTACAAAAACCTATTCTAAGTTTTTTTATTCTATTGGGAGAAGGTAAAGGAATTTAATGTTAGGAAGTGTGGAATGTGAAAAGGGTTGGGGACAATTTCATCATGTCCAAGATAAAATGGGAGCAGATAGAACAAATAAAACTTGATTTAAAAAATAAGGCCATATTTTGACAGACTTTGCTTTCCAAAACATAACTTTAGCTAGAACGAGGGGACACAGCTTTACCTAATGGTACCAAAATTTAGAAGGTGGAAAATGTAAGAAGATTATGCAAATTAAACTCTGATACCTACATATGACAATGTATGTACTCATTTAGCAATATGGAAAAAACTGGACATTGGTTCTTTCTTTACAGAAGGAGTCAGTTAGAGAAAAACACCATTAGATATTGTCCAAAAGAGCTTACATTTATCTGTGAGACAGTTTGCAAATTTAGGATAGTTTGGGTGCTCGTGAAAGAAAAGCCAGAAGTTGGGGGAGTTGAAGGTGGTTCTGAAAAGCAGGGCTATCTCAACATTTTGCTTTGTAAAATTTTTATTTAAATATGTATTAAGAGATTGGCAGTAGTGGGACACTGCCAAGGGAGGGAGGGGCACATGACATCAATAAGGGTACCCACACTTTACCTGTACAATAATCATGTATGTACCTAACCCTGAATTGTACCCCACATTTTTAAAATAAAAAATAAGAGAAAAATATGTATTAAAGTTTTACATATATAACGCATTATACATATGTATATTTTAATGAGATTGCCCTATTTGGACCATAATGAAAACTGGAAGTCATTTGCATTACACTTCTCTGTCTCTGGCACTCCAGAGATATTCATTTTTAATGATTTTAGCTGTTTCTTCAGATATTTGCTTCCTGTTTTAAAATAGCAATCGTATGTTGTTTTTAGTTTTTTAATTTAGATATTATCTACCTTTTATTCGTTGATTATCTCTCTTGCCACTTCCATGTACACACTTTTTTCTTCCACCCTCTGCTTTCATATAATGATCATAATTTCTGACCAAATAAAGTATACTTTGTTTATATTATTAAGACTCTATTCCTATTATTCACAGTCAAACCATATAATAAAGAATGATTGCATTCTCTTTTTGTACAGCTCTTTGGTTTCCCTAGGAGTTAGTAACTGCCTTTTGTTTGCTTCTCTAATTTCTATGTGGATTTTTTTAGTCGTCTAGAATTATATAAAATATTCTCAAAATATTTTAACACATCTCTGTCTTCTTGAACCATTGGACTTGTTGCCTCTGGACATGCCACGTATCTTTGATATTGAGATTTCTCTTCACTATCACTCTTGGAATTTCTTTAGCTTCTCCCTTGTGTTGGAAGTTCTATATCTTTATCCTCAATTTTTTTCTCTTTTGGTGAAGCACATCCTTTAGTATTTTTTTTCAGGAAACATATTTTTGAGATTAAGTATCTAAAAATATTTTTATTATATGCTCATATTTGGTAATTTTACTTGGCATTGTATTCTAGTGGAGAATAATTTTCACAAGGGTTTTTGAAGGAATTGCTCCACTGGCTTCCACATTCAAGCCTTTCTGATGCAAAATTTCATATCAACGTGATCATTTTGTGTGTGTGTGTGTGTGTGTGTGTGTGTGTGTGTGTGTGTGTGTGAAGGTAGAGACCCTTGCTATAGAAAACTGTGAATACGTTACATTCATGCCCTTTTTGGTCAAAAACTACTGAACATTCAGCGTGGTGTGAGCAGGTGCACTTGTAAATCACTCATCATGAAATGGGCAAACACATTGAAAGAATTTCCCCCCATTTTTTTTTTCACTGAAGCCGAACACAGCTAGCTGGTACAGTGATGCTAATGGGTTCCTAGAACACTTACCTAGTGTGGAAAGCCTGTACTTCAAGAGATCTGCCCTCCAAAAAATAATATTTTTTGAGGGGCGAATCCCCCTTCTTATATCTGCTATTTCTTCTTTTGTATTCTAAAGTTGGATGCTTACTGCATTAATACTGAGCCTTTCATCATTACAAACAAATATGACAGAGATAGTGAATGTTATGGTATAGAATATTAAAATGTAAAATATTTATGTGTATGGACCGAGTGGAAAAATATTTAGTAAAATAAAATCAGCATCGAGATAAGACATACTGGACTATTAAATGAGCTTCACTCTGAAATCTTTCACAGCTTCAAACTTCACTAATAATTCCACACGGGCAAAGCAAAGTCTAAGATCATCAGCACTCTTCCTTGAATTCTTTCTTGTTTCATCAGGACACTTTCTAGCCCCGGGTTTAAGTATGAGCATTTTAAGTAATGCTTCTGGGAACATTTTTTATGCAGAAGGGAGCTACTTCTCTCATGAAGCATTTCCTTTTAGACTTAATTACACAGCTTATGTAACTTTTTTCAGAGATCCATGTCTTTAAATCTATAAACAATACTAACCAGACCAGTTACACTTTGGTTAAAGTAGATCAGAAGTACAGACTTTCCCACTAGGAGATACCATTATAGTGTTTGTCAGGTTTGACATTTGTAAGCTTACAGGTGAATTGTCTAGATCACCTTTCTTTCTTTTCCTCAGTGTCATCAGTAAAACAGGAAAAAGAATTCCTGAACTGCTGCTAACCCTTTCTTTAGTCAAGAGTGTTAAGATTTTGTTATTAAGACATTTTTTCTAAACTATTTTTATTTTATTTATTTTATTTAAACATTTCAAACATCAAAAGTTATAAAATATAAGCAGATATTTAGTATGTTCAGATAACTTAATTTTAGGAAGTTAGATGAGTTAATGTCGCTATTTTAAGATATGCACACACAAAAAGTAATAATACAAGAGTGCTGTGGACTGCTTAGCAAGAATTAGGCACTTGTCTAATATGGACATGATTAAAAATGGGAAGTAGTTCTGGACATATCCTATTTCTTTGTTTATTTGTTATTGTTGAAAAGTGTGGAAATATGATCTATATTGCCTCCTTTAAATTTCTTCATCTACACATACGTAGTGGGATAATTTCTGACTCTGGCAAGCTTTTTCACTTCAGTGGTTGTTGCAATTGCTTTTCAGCTATTACTTTATATTAGAACATGTATTCCCCAAGCAGTCCACGTATGTTTCAGGCTGTTATACCTACAGAGGGTCCTTGTTTGGCTAAACCAGATGAAACCCACTGTATCAGTTACATACACTGGGAAATTTTATTCTCAACAAACTGTAACTCTTCCTGCAGTCAAACTTGAGTATGGGGCCAGTGAATAACTAGACTTCTGACCTAGGAAAAGTTGCATAAATCAATGGTGCTCTCTAAATAATATATGAGACTGGATACTCAATCTGTTTCACATTGAGTTTAAGGGGGAGCGGGTTTGGTTTAGGCAGAGGAGAGATTAATGAGACTGTGTGTATTTCCTGCTCTGCGGGTAAATAGCTCAATATTCACCAGGGAAGTCACTGATGGAAAGCAGTGGACCCTGCATTTAAGTGTTAGATATTTTGAAACCATGCTCAATAGAAATTAATTAAGTGCTCCAATGTCTATGATTAAATAAGTCTTTGGAGGGAACCAGAAAACTCACCGAAAAGAAAATGGAAAAAAAAAAAGATGAATTCTAAGCAGCTGTGGCAGAAACACCAAAAGCCTGTGTTGTGACCATCTCTGTGTTCTTTATATAGTTTTCATTTTTTTTTTTGGAAGGGTATAGGGTCTCAATCTGTCACCTAGGCTGGAGTGCAGTGACATGATCACAGCTCAACACAGCTTTGAACTCCTGGGCTCAAGTGAAACTCCTGCCTCACACTCCCGAGTAACTAGAACTACCAATGTGTGCCGCCACACCTGGTTAATTCTATTTTTTTGCAGAGATGAGGTCTTGCTTTGTTGCCCAGGTTGGTTTCAAACTCCTGGCCTCAAATGATCCTCCAGCCTCAGCCTGCCAAAATGCTGGGATTATAGGCGTGAAACACCATATCTGGCTATTTTTCACTTTCTTGTATCATCCAATCAGTATTTGTTGGGACTTGTTCCTGTAAACTATGATACTGGAGTCCTTAAGTAGAAAAGTGAATGAGCTGAGGGAAAGTCCAAGGCTGGTAGAACAGAGGTCTTGGGAATGAGAATAATGGGAAAAATTAACTGCAGAGAATGATGGAGTAATGGGAAAGTGATGGTGAGCAATGACAAAACTCTCCCTGTCTTTGCTGGAATGCCACACATATGGGAGAAACAGACATATTTTCAAAAGCTATCACAATGTAGTGTAATTAAAATCTGGGTTTAAATACATGTGAGTTCACCTAAAAGGCCCCTAAGTCAGTTACAGGTGCAAGTCAAACTTCATGAAGAAAATGGCATCTATCAGGACTCAGGAATTTGAAAAGGAACAGATGAAGTGTTGCAGAAAAAAAAGGGTTCTGGGTTACCTCTTGGGAAAGATGCTGCTTCACTGAGATTAGAACTAGGAATTGGCATTACACGTGTGATAATCCAGAAAGGATAATAGGAAGGAATTGGATGAAGACAAGATAGACAACATCTGAGCAAAGGAAGAACATGTTGAAAGGCCGTTCTCTCTAGGAAAAAGACCAGCTTTAATTCAATATTACGCTTAGGGTCTCCATGAACTGGAACACCCTGGACTCTCAGCGTCATCTCTTATGACCCCTACTGCAACAGACTGAATGTGTCTCCCCAAAATTCATATGTTAAATCATAACCCCAAGGTGATGATATTAGAAGGTGGGAACTTCGGGAGGTGATGAAGTAGTGAGGGTGGAGCCCTCATGAATGAGATTAGTGACCTCATAGAAGGGACCCTAGAGAGCTCCCTCACCCCTTCTACCATGTGAGGACACAGCAAGAAGATGCCATCTATGAACCAAGAAACAGGCCCTCACCAGATACCAACTCAGCCGATGCCTCGATTTTGGATTTCCAGCCTTCAGAACTGAGAGCAATAAATGTCTGTCTGTATGCCACCCAGTTTCTGTTATTCTGTTATAGTAACTTGAACTGACTAATACCCAAAACCTTCCTACCTTGGCATTATAAGTCATATAGCCACTCTTGACATTATTTCATATCAAATAGTAAAAGCTTAACAGCTGGTTGAGTATGAGCAATGGGGTAAATAATTCAGTGGGATTTTGAAATGGTAATGGAAGGTTGTATATTGCCCCAACCATTTTGAAGGGGAATTTATGCTCTGCTAAGTGCTTTACAAATATTTTTTAAAGTACTATTATCTCCATTCAACAGAAGATGGGACAGCAGCTCATAGAGGTACCCTGATCAACTTAAAGTTACATATAAGAGGTTGGTTTTGAATTTACATTTTCCCGGTTTCAAAGCCCTTGATTTTCCCTTGTACCTCACTCCCACAAAAGCCAAGATTTAAACATAAATTATACAATTTTATGGTATTCAAATTTTGCTTATGGGACCTTTTGTAATGCAAGGACTAGACACTAGAACTCATCTCATTATATAAATATCTATTTTATATCAATATGGTTATATTCATCTAAGAAATGATGTTGTTATGGGAAAATAAAATTAGTCATGGCATGTTGAATTCTTCACAATAATGCTTTATGTTATTAAAAGGTGTTTGTGTTTTTGATGGACTGGGATACAAACAACCTGTGAGGCAGTCTAGACCAATAACTGAATTTATATGTTTCAAATAAATTTATTTTCTCTCCACTTCTAAATCCATATTGGATAAGGAAATACACGTTTCAGAAAATGAAGCTTAATTGGCCAGTTTCCCCAATATAAAGCCTTACTTTTGTAAGATTTTTTTCTTAATATATATAAAGTAGTGAGATCAAATTAAAATATACAAGAAATAATACAAAGGAAGAAACTGATGAAAAAAATTTGGAAAACACAGAAAGAGAGTGAATTTAGCTAAAAGTTGACACTTTATGTAATTAGAATCTGATTAGACAGTGAAAGTGAAATGCCAAATTAAAAATAATTAACACACTTTATATGAGCTGCAAAAACAAATTAACCACATGACACATCACATACAACTCAGATTAAATATCTTGTGCTGGTAGACTGAGAAGAGGCCTGAAAAATACAATAAATTAACAAAGTTTATAATAACACCAGCTCCAAACCATAGCACGTCAACTACAAGGACTTTTACTTGATAGTAGAGGAAAGTTTGGTAGAAAGCCACATTAGATTCAATTTTTATACCACAATCTTTTGAAATTCTGTCTTAAAGTACAAGATATTATTATTCAAGATTGTTTTCAAAATATTTATTTATCTTACTTATTAAGTGTATTTATCTAATTTAAGAACTTGGAAAATAATTTGTTTACCTAGGGAATCAATAGTGAGACAAAGTAAAGACAGTATTAGATTCACACACAATAAAAAACCCAATATAACAATTACAGAACATCATCTTCATGTTAGTTATACTTAAGCTGTATAGATGGCATAATAGATATGAGTATCATAACAGTATCATAACTGCATTTGATAAATTAAAAGTAGAAATGTATATTAGCTATCATTTTAACATTTAGACTTGCTGGCAAATCTACCTAAAAGGTGTTCACCTTCAGCCTAATGATATATTTATGTGAATTCAAAATTCTTATGAGCATTAATGGAAATTTTGATGCTTTAATAAATGCAAAAGTAGGATGTTAGGATGAACTACTGGATGATATATTCAATTTATTCCTAAAATATATAACACTGCTTACTATGACTCTTCCAACTGGAGTAATTGGTTGCAATTAAAATAATGAGATATTCCAAACAGTGATACATGCATTGCAAATGTGCAGTGATATGTAATTTGTAATTTCTATATCATCTTTATGCTGATACATTTCTTTCTAATTATAATAACCTTTTGAGCTAATACCAATATGTTTATCATATGGATTATATTCTGGGATAATTATTTTTTATGATAGCTAATTTGAAAACCATTTGACTAGACCTAAAAAATAGCATAAGTGTGTATTTTGAAAAAAGAACTTTGGAAAATTGTTCAGCAATATCTACAGATTAAAACCACACATGCTCTATGTCCCAGCACTTCCCTTCCTGGGTAAATACCCAACATAAATGTGTACATGTGTTCACTAAAAACATGTGCAAGAATGGCTATAGGGCCATTGTGTAATATTTTCAAGTTACAGATTTTTTAGAATAAAATTAAGGCTTGAGTGTGAAGGCAGTGATGATGATTTGAAAATTGGATATGAGCACTACATGGCAAAATTATTACTTAATTATTGCTTGTGATTTAAGACAAGTTCAGGCCCTGAATAATATGATAAAGTTAATACTAGCCATCCAACATTTACTAACTGCTGTGTGCAAAATTAAATTGATTGCTTCTGTGAATATCAGCAATTGATGTGTAGTAACTTCTTTAATCCTGAAAACAACTTTATGAAATATTATGACACTCTTTTTAAAGGCTGAGAACATGAGGTGTAAAAAGATAACTTGTTCAAAGTCAAATAAATAGTAAGTGATAAGTGATAAGAAGAAAATACATCAAATAAATGGTACGAAGACTGACTGGTGGATGGCTTCATTTGTAGGGTCGGGGCTGGCTTTACTGGAGTGGATATGTAAACTGCAATCTGAAAGAGGAGAAGGACTCAAACATGTGAAGATACCGGGATAGATTATTCTAGGCAGAGGAAGTAGCTTCTGAAGGAGGGTGTAGGCAGGAATTAGCTTAGAGTGTTTGAGAAATCAAAAAATCAGCCAGTACAGCTGAAGCATCACAACTGAGGGGAGAATGAGAGGGAATATGCCTGGAGAAGTACTAAGCCACAGTCACATAAAGCCTTCTAGGGTAACAGTTTCACTTCCATTTATTAAGTATATTTGAAAGTGCCAGAGGATTTTGATCAAGGGTGATGCTTTATAACTAAAAGTATGGGGATTTGGGGCTAATGATGGTTGAGGGCCTTTAGGAAGTTCTTACAAGAACAAAGATGAAAGATGATGGACACATGGTATAACGTGACACCAGCAGAAATAAAGAAAATTGGGCAGATGTGGATCAGAGAAATGGAAGATGAAAGTTGGAGTGTGTGCAGAATAGAAATGCAATTGCTTTATTTTAGGTGTGCTAATTTTGAGTTGTCCTGTAGGCATCCAAGTGTAGATATGAATTAGGCAGTTGGGTTTAGGATTTAGAATATCAGGAAGGAGGTCAGAGCTGCAGATGAGAACTGTGGGGTCATCGTGATATAAATGTTATATGAAACCATGGGAACAGGCCAGGTGTGGATGCTCACACCTGTAATCCCAGATCTTTTGGAGACCAAGGTGGGAGGATTGTTTGAGCCCAGAAGTTTGAGATCAGCTTGGGCAGCATAGTGAGACCTTGTCCCTACAAAAAGTAATAAAAACAATTATCCAGATGTGGTAGCACAACTATAGTTCCAGCTACTCAGGAGGCTGAGGCAAAAGGATCTCCTGAGCCCAGAATATCGAGGCTGTGGTCAACAGTGATCTTGCCACTGCACTCTACCCTGGGTGACAGAGTGAGACCCTGACTCAAAACAAAAACAAGAACAAAACGAAACAAACGATAACAACAATAAAACCACGGGAATAGCTAATGTCTGCAGAGACAGAAGAGCTGGAGGAAAAATGGAGGTCAGAATGGGTCTCTGGAAAAGTTCAACATTTGGAAGAGGAGGAGATGACCCAGGAAGATAAGAAACGTTGACTAAGTGTGTGCTATTGTTGGAGATCAAGAAAATGTGTTTACAACATAAATTGTTTAATAAAAGAGTATTAAAACTTAAGAATAACAACTAAAGAGTTTAAAATGCCTGTTCAAAAATTCCAAGATTTAATATCATAGCAATCAAAATTATAAAATTAAAGTATGAGTGTATGCAAGTATATGTCTTGTATACTTGTTTAAGTGTGTGTGTGTGTGTGTGTATGAATGTGTGTATGAGAGTGTGTCAAAGAAAGGAATCTCAGCTATCTGAAGTAACATTTGAAAAGAAAAATCTTTGTCATGCTGCATGAGGAGTTTAATTATCCTCCTGATAGTCAATCCAAAGAGAGATCTAACTTAAGAATTTATGTTTCTTTATTTTCTTGAGCTAACAAAACTAGATCAAGGACAAGGTCTTTTTCAAGTATCACTATTACAGGCTCCACACCTTTCATACTCATCCTTCTTTGGTTCAAACCCAAAGTGGCCACCTGATAAATGATGGTACCTGATTACCTGATTCAAGGATGTTATGTTAATTTAGGTTTCCCAGGTGACCATCTCAAATGAATGCCAGATGGCAACCCAACCAGCTGTCAGACAACACAGGGAGGTCATAACAGTGTCTGCCTGGTGCTTATGCATTTGCTGAAGTACAGTCAAGATCATCTAAGTTTCCTACTAAAACACACCTTGGAGTAAGAACACTCTTTGTTTTCAAAAGTTGGATTTATTGGTACTAATTCATTTGTGCAAAAGCAGAGTTCTTTGGGTGGGCACTTAGGTTACAGATTTAACAATTCATATTTTCTTCATATGTGCCCAAATTGAACATTGCTATTCCCCCCAACCATTAGACAAGGCAAGAGTAATTTCTGGGGGAAAAGTAATACCATATCATCTGTTTTCAGGACAGTTACCTTTAGAGTGATGCTCATTTGCATAGTACACCAACATTCCTGGTCTAAATTTAGTTCAGGTGGTATACCATTATGGCTGACTTAAATTTTGACACTTCTATACCTCAAGACTAAATAAAGGGAACCTACTGGGGACACAGTAGTCATGATAAGCCCACAAATTTGCTTAAAAGAAGCCTCTTTATCCCTAATCTTAGTTCTTGGATGCATATATTATCTTGTCCTCTATTACTGAAAGCAAAGGCAGAGCCTGAAGTCTAATCCCTAAAGTCTCCATCAGAAAATAATCGACACTGCCATTGTGTAATGCTTTGAGCATTGACCCTAATTCTTCATTTCCTCAGCAGCTTTTGGCTCCTATGCTTCATACTTTTGACAAAATTTGGACTTACAGCATCATCAAATACTTTTAATTTTTTTAAGCAACATGTTGGCATAATAGTTAATGATATTTAAAAAATACTAAAAGTCAAAAAGGAGAGGAAAAGATACCTACAATGTCATCACTAGAGATAGTTATTTGTTAACATTCCTTAAGATTCTGAATATTACTATTCTTCACCATCCTCTTCCTCTTTTCTTCCTTCCCCAATTTCTCTTTTTTTTCCTCCCCCTCTTCCTTCTTATTTCTTCCTCCTCCTTTTCTTCCTTCTCTTCCTCCTCTTTCCCTACCTTCTTCTTATTCTTTCTCTATTTCTGACTATATGTGTGGTGATAGATGGACATGGGGGGGTATGAAAATGGGTATACATAGATCTTCTTTACTGATAGTTATCTATCTTTCTATCTGAGAACTGACAATTATATTTGTGAACTCAGAAAAAGTGCTAGATACCTCATTGCTGAATATCACTACAGTCATCTTCAAAGTACTCTCCTTGAGAGATTATGCATTGATGTCAGTGCCTAGTCCACCCATCAAAGCAATTTTGGAACTCTTTTTCTGAATGGCCAACAGAGCTGTCATCATATTACACTTAATGTTCTGAATGTCATAAACTGTCTTCCTTTCAATATTTCCTTTGTCTTTGGGTAAAGAAAAAAGTCATTGGGGCCAGATCAGGTAAGTAGTGAGGGTGTTCCTATACAGTTATTTGTTTACTGGCTAAAGACTCCTTTACAGACAGTGCTGTGTGAGCTGGTGTGTTGTTGTGATGCAAAAGCTCTTTTGGGACCATCTTTCTCATGCCAAGTTTAAGCTAAGATTTTCCTGTTTCTCTATCAATGTTTATTTGGTCTGCTATGTTTCTCACAGACAGTTGACAATTTTGATGTACAATTTGACAAAATTTTGCAATGTTTTCATCTGTTTTATTTGTTATTGGCTGTCCTGAAATCTCTTCATCAATAACGCTTTCTCTCTGCTCAGAAAAACATTTAATCCATTTGTACACTGCCGTTTTCTTCACGGCATTATCCCCATAAACTTGGACTAACATGTTTGTGATTTTACTTCCACTCTTGCTAAGTTTTACAAGAAATTTAATGTTTGTTTGTTGCTCTAATTCAAACTCTGACATTCTTGCAATGACAGCTCTGATGGCCATTCAAGAAAAAGAGTTCCAAAATTGCTTTGGTGGGTGGACTAGGCACTGGCACTGGTGCATAGCTTCCCAAGGAGACTATTTTGAAGGTGACCATAATGGTACTCAGCAATGAGCTATGTGGCATTTTTTCTAGGACCAGTTCATGAACTTAATTGACAGGACCATATCTATATATAATATAGATAGATGATAGATAGTTATAGATATGGATATATACATCTTTGAAATTTTAAGTAATATTATATAGTATTTTAACCTGCATTTGTCAATATTATATTTTTGATCCTTTACCCATGATCTCAAATGGGTGGAAAACATGATTCTGAACAGCTACACAATTCTCCCTTTTATGGAGGGTCCATGATTTACTTACCTATTTTTCTACATGGGGTAGTTTGATCCTTTTCATTTATCAAAATTATGACTGTGATCCTGTCTGGTGGTTAGCCACAACTCCTGATGTCTGATTGTGAAAAAAAAGTTCTTAATTTCATCTAGAAATAACAATACTTGACTCACTATCAGTTACTAAAAATAATAATAAATAAATAAACCTAATAACTTCCAACTGTCTACATGGAAAAAGATATCCAGAAAGCCAAAACATATTAATATTATCATTGTGGTTGTGATCAAGTTTGAATTAATAAGATTGATTTGTGCCCACATCAGATAGTTTATGTTATATAACTTCAGTCCAAATATGTATTTCAACCGCTCTGCAGGATCATTTTTAAAGCATCATTTACTCTGAAGAAAATAAAAAGAATAAAAAGAATCTTTATCAGGTCAACCTATGATATATGATGACAATCAGAATGAGAGTTATCTATGGTCAGGAGAAAGACTTGGTGGGTTAAAAAAAACATGAGGCACATTTAGAAGTTGGAGAGATGAGAAATTCAGATTCTGTGATCTGTTAGGTCTGTTGTTTTGAATCTATTTGAGTCATCTATGATTTTGTTGATTTTTTTCAATGTTCCTCCAAATTAGCTAAGTGAACTCGCCCTTTAATTATCATTACCCATCAACCCAAATTGTTTAGAATAGGTTTTGCATTTATTTATGTTTTTGCTTGTGTGTTCTTTCTCTTCATAGATGTGAGGTGTCATTACTCTATATGATGCTATATTATATAGATGACTTCCCTTTTGCTATATTAACTATAAATAAAATACAGCTCATTGCAGGATGCCCAAAGATAAGTTTGGCAGTTAAGTTGCCTTATGTCTCAGAATTGTGTCCTCACCATAACTGAGAAAAGGACTTCTCAACACTCCAAGAATCTTGAGACTCTTGGAGATATATAAACAGTCCCAACAGAAGACAGTTCTCATTTATTTGTTGCTTGTATCTGCTGAAAACCAAAAGGTTGTGGGCAACTCTCAAATGAAGACAAAGCACATCATAAAAACATAAAGAATAAATCAAGACAGATTTCATCAGAAAACCCTGAAGAATTTGGTGCTTCTGGGTACTTATATTGGGTAGTTTGAAAAGCTTGGGCTGTGAATTTAGGTCAACATTTGTTGGTAGCTAAGCCAAAAACAGATTCATTGGTCTAATATATATATTTGATAAATATGTATATATATGGCTGATAATGATATACATGCACATATATATGATAAGAGAAAGCCTACATTTTTATTCATAGGAATAAATCTTTTCCTTTCCCAATCCTCTGCTACTCCTCCAACTAAAATTCAAGGAATGTTTTATTGTATGAGCTTTTATGAGTGACAGTAGATGCAATGTGCAATCATTCATTTGCAAAATTCCAAAAAACATAACCCAAATAAACATCTCTCTAATATATTCTCTGGAGAAGATGAGGATATAACATCAAATTGCCTCTCAATGAATGAATTCTCGAAGATCTAGGAAGTACGTATACCTGCAATGCTCTGATAAACTTTGTTGATTTCAAAAGGACTGCACACAATTTTCTCTCAAGTATCAACAGTCTGAAGTGAAACACTTTGTCTTTTTCAGAGTCTCCAGATATTTCTAAGCAAGAACAACATTTCCTTTGCAGCAAATAGACCTTGATCTTGCTGCTGTTTGCAGAGCTTTCTCTATCTAGTATTTGGGGAAGCAGTTTGCCAGGGAAGAAGAAGAATGACAGAGTAGACTTTGAGTGCTTTTTTCTATTTTTGTATCCCCTACTGAGTGGCTCAATACAAAGAGTTAGATGGGTGACTCATTCCTGACAACTGCATATGATTGCAGGAGAGTTTTCTTTTTTTCCTCTAAGGTTACACTTCCTTGTTCAATTTGATATTCTCTGTCAGTGCTAGAGTGATACTCACCTGAAAGCTTCCTCTGTCTCTGGATGCAAGACATAATTAGATCATCATCACCATCATCATCATCATCATCATCATCATCATCATCATCTTAAAGAGTTTCTAACACCATCAGCAGCACAGCAATACATTCTTGTCCTTTTCTGATACACTGAAAAAATAAAAATGAAAATGATTCATACCTCATGCTTCATTTCCGTATGGTCACTGGAGCCTAAATAGCCTTAACTTCAAGAACAATGATAGCAATGTCCTTATGCAAAGCATGTCTTACTCTTTGTACTAGACCAAACTCCATAAACATCAGCAAACTGCCTTCTGGGAAGAACTGATTTAAAAAAGGCTAGATTGTTACAAATTTGTGCTCTCAAATGAGGCAACAGGAAATCATTTTACAATACCCAAATGTACAAAATATAGTATGATAAAATGTAGAGCTGGAAGTCACAAATTGGAAATAAAAATTGGGACTTGAGTCCCTCTAGAAAGTGAAATGACAAACTATTATATAATGACTCAGAATAAAGGAGGGGAAACTAAGGTTTACAATGTACAATAATAATAAGCCATTCTTCTGATGTGTAGGAAAGATGATCTTTATAAGATGGAAAGAAAAGATGGAAATGAGCCCATTTACAAAACAGTCTGTTCATATCTGGCAAGGCAGCATAAACTAGTTGTGTACAAACACTCTATTTTGCCATGTCAGTGGAATTATTGCATATGAATTATCAGTGTCATTCATTCTTATTTAAATATGATTTTAAAATTGTAAACAAAGAGGAAATTTTAGTAAAGAAAGATATGAAACATGTCCAGGATAAGTTCTCCCCCTGAGTAAGACCCCAGGCTTTATCCTATTCAATAAAGATGTTTTGGATTTATGGTCTTTCATGAATGACTCTTCATGGGAGGGCAGAGGGTGGATGATCAATCAAGTTGAAATTGTTAGCTCTGACACTGGCAATAATTTAGGGTTGGGTTTCACAAAGTGTCAGTTATTTATATTTTATTTTAGACTTTTTTCGAAAAAGCATTTTCCTCAATAATCTACTCACATCCTGCATCTCAACCAGCAGCAAGTTTTCGTGTCTTAGGAATGTGCTATGAATCTGATGGCTTCCAGCCATGATGGCTTCTTGCAGTGCTCTTGTCTGAGTGATTGTGCCTCACCCTCGCATCTTTCTGCTTTTCTTACAATGCCGCCTTCACACTCATTCCCACTCACTTTCCACTTAGCAGTCAGAATAGTCCTATAAAATCATCGATCAGGCCATCTTATTGAAATGATACTAACCCGCCCATGGCTCTCCATCTTAGTGTAATAAAACCCAGCTTCTCCCCATGGCATGACCCTAAAGTGGCTGCCTATACCTCTCTGAGTTTCTCTCTTAGAACTCTGTCTCCTCTGTTCATTATGCTCTGAGCACATTGGACCTTTCTGAAACCTTTATCTCAGCCCCTTGCCAGTTCCTGGTCATCCTGCCAGAAATACACACTTCCCACATTTCTTTTTCATGGTAGGTTCCTTCTGACCATTCAATTATCGGCTCACTTATGACATCTACAAAGTAAAGTGGTCATACTTGCCCCCAATTCACCCACTGGCTGTTACACTCTCATTTGTTTCATAGCAGCTGATCTTATATAAATTTATCTTCTAGTCTGTTACCCTCCTTCATTTTCTCCATTGTTCCTCATCTTAACCAATACTGGATGCTTTTGTGTTTTATCTGCCTCACAACTATTTAGCTATCAGCTAAGGGAAATAAAAAGTCCTATGGCTTTGGTTTATAATTTGTCTCCCAGTATCTAAAACCATTTAGCAGCTAGGTGCAGTGGCTCACCTCTGTAATCCCAGTTCTTTGGGAGGCCGAGGCGGGAAGATTGTTTGGGCCCAGGAGTTCAAGGCTGTGGTAAGCCAGGATCATGCCATGATCACCACATGGCAGGTGATGCCTTTCATGTGGATGTGATCGCCTGGGCAGCAAAGACCCTGACTCTAAATAAATAAGTAAATACATGTATAAACAAACAAATAAATAAATGAACCTGTTTAGTCACCAGTAGGCAATCTGTATGTATTTATGGAGTTAATGTGTGAGTTCATTCTTTGGCGTCTTCATGAAGCAGGGCAGTATACAAGAAGCCCAGCTATGACCTGGGAGTCAAATGTCTCGAGACTGCTCCGGTGTTATCTGCCCCTTGTTGACTGCCTTCTCTGTGACATCAGAGGCTATTGTGAAGTGGTTACTGTGGCCAGCAACTCACTCCCCAGACCCACACTGGTTCCAGCTAACTTGCTAGCGGTTTTTATTAGCCATCCTAAGCTAACATCAATATTTACTCCTTCACTAACTCAGAACCTGTGAGTAATAATTTAGTTGCATGTTCCTTATCCAATAATCTGTAAGCAATTATTACAACTGAGTTGGTAAGATAGCCACAGGAAAGGTGATACCCTCCATCTCGACATGCCAAACACCGTATTGCCCAAGTGTGGCTCTGAAAAAAATCATTCTAGCACAGCTGGGAGGACCTCTCTGCTTCCTTTTCAGTGTTGCCAGGAGAATGGTGTCATTGGATGGTGGTAGGTATGAGTCCTGGTATACGGTAGGTAGTATGTGTGAGTGAATACGTGTGTGAGACTGTGTGAGTGCATGCATGACTGTGTGTGAGTGTGTGTGTGTGTGTGCGTGTGTGTGTGTGTGTGTGTGTGTGTGTGTGAATGTAGGCATATAATTCTTTATGTGTGAGGGGAGGGCTTTGCTGTTGATGAAGGAGAGCCTAAGAACACATGAGACTGGCAGGTTAACTGGACTTTCATCTCTGCACTATTCAAATATGTCTCTGCTTCCGGGAGCCAACGGAATTCTTTATTACTTATTGGAGGTGCCTCATAAGTGACCAATTGGCTTCCCCAAAGAAAATGAGTATAGTCATGTATCACTTAATTATGGGGATGCATTCTGAGAAATGCATCATTAGGTGATTTTGTCATTGTGTTATGTATAAACCTAGAGGGTAGAGGCTACTACACACCTAGGCTGTATGGTATAACCTGTTGTTCTTTGACTACAAACCTGTAAAGCATGTTACTGTACTGAATACTTCAGGCAATTGTAACACAGTTGTAAATGTTTGTGCATCTAAACAAATCTAAACATAGAAAAGGCAATGTGTTATGCTATGTCACTAGAAATTTTTCAACTCCATTATAATCTTATGGGACCACTGTCTTTTGTTGATAGAAATGTCACTTTTTGGTACGTGACTGCACTTTTGTTTTTCATTTCATTTATAACTACACAAAATCATTAACAATATTAATGGTGGATATCTATTATGTGCTTGCTCTTTCCAAGCACTTTTCTAGGAAAATGACATGTGTTAATTTATTTATTCTCATAGCACCACATGGCTTATATATTTTTCTTAGTATTAATGTTTTGTAGGTGGAACAGTTGAAGAACAGAAAAGTAAATTTCCAATGTTGTACATTGACTTATCAGACATGCATGGAAATGTGTCTTGTCAGACTAATTTTACAGCAAACACTTTAGGATAAACCTTTGTCTTCCCGCAGTTATAGAAAAAGAGAAAGACACTGAATATGGAGTTAAAAGGCATAAATGGCCCTTGACCTAGTTGACAAAAAGAACAACTGTGCCCCTTATTAGGACATATCTCTCAACCTAACTGACACTCAATTTTCTCATTGTAAGATGAGATTAACACCTACCTCAAAGAATATTGGGGGAAGGAATGAAATGTGTGTGAAAATATATTTTCAGCTATAAGCACTATATTAATATGAGATATTTTAAGCACATCATCAATTTGACAGTTGTCTTGGCTCTTTAGGGTATTTCAATATAATTCCCCACTATGGGTTTGTAGAGGAATGTGACAATTAAAGAGCACCTCAACTTTAGGCCATTGTAATGACTTTCATTGAGAAGCTACCTAATGTGCTATTTTAGATTATACAAATTGCACTACATTTTTTTTCCAGGATATTCCAAAATTCTCTGATCATCATCTCTAAAGATACATTCAAGTTACTACATGTAATGGAAACTTTTATTTCCACCTCAGTCCCCTTCGATCATGGTAATATCCTCTGTAAACTTCTCTTGCATATATCATCTACCACCTAGAAAGTATCCATTTTAACCACTTGAGGAAAACTTCTTTTAGAATTCTTTCAAGCACCTCCTCTCCATCCTAAGCCTCTTCAACTTCTCGACTTTTTTTTAGTTTGTCCAACCCACTGTTTCACATTTGTAGCTTTTAATTTTCATTGCCTAGACACGTCTTTCAAAGTATCACCTTTTATCTTTCTAAATACTACTTCAGTTCCATTTGATGGTTCTTTTTTTTTCTTACCTCAGTAGCTGGGGACCTCCATGACGACTTTGACCTGGGAAGCTCACTTATCCATTTGTGCACAGGTCTCTTTTCAAAGATTTAATTATTTTTACTATGTGCCATCATTGTGAATGATCTTAGGCAAAATTAAGCAAGTGACATTTTACAACTTCTCTATCACCTCTCTGGCTCATCTTCTTAGCATTGCCCAATCACCTGTTTCTCTGATGATTTTATAAATTTCTGAGTGTCTCAGCCCTCCTCTCATGCAACATGCATGATTTTCTGGTGATTTTTGGTCTAATTCCATCATCAAACATTAGCAGTCCTGAATTGACTGTATTGTCAGGGGGTAAACACAAAACTAATTTAAATCAAAATTGTGTAAACATTTCTATTTAACAAAGTCCATTCTTCCTCATATTTAAAGAAGTGGATAATTCTGAATAAAAGAAGAATGAGAGTGTAGATATAAGAGACATGTGTAGTAAGCTGAAAGGGCTTTGTTACATCACAGGAGTAGATACTAAGATGCTAAGTCACTTAGGGCACTTACAGCTTGTCTTATGGTGGAGAAGTTCTTTTCCATCAGAGGATTCAAAGGTTTCTAGGGCATAAGATCTGCTACCAGAAGTTTTGCCCAATCCAATCTTTCTTTGAAGAAACTGCACTGTTTTTATGTGTTTTTTAACAACTTTAAAATAATGCAATGAACAACTTTTTTCATTTTCTTCCTTTGTACACCATGAATAGTCTACTCATCCATCTATCTATCCATCCATCTATCCATCCATCCTACCATTCAATAGATTCACTCACCCTCATTCATTTACAAATATTGACCATGTACCTTCTCAAGGCCAGTTATCATGCCATGTTGCAGAAGCAAATGAAGGACTTGCTTACTGTTTATCAGGAGAAAAAGGCATTATATTCAGAGGTTGCAATAAACCTGGAGTAGTTAACACAGAACCTGAATAATGTTTTTTAACATCCATTCCCCTGTTAACTTCCTATCTCCACACAAAGCATAAAGTTTTCAATATGAATCTATATCCCTATCCCTTTATCCAGTATTGCTTTCTCTCACTGAGGAATATCCCAAGTAAAGCTAAGTTGTGGAAAGGAAGCTCAAATAACTGGCATATCGTCTGTCATGAGTAGAGCCTTTCAAAGTGGTGTCTCGGCTGAAGAAACTTCAAAGTCAACACCGATCCCTGTTTTCACCAAAAATCATTTGACAAGCCTGCCCAACACTGAACCAGCTCTGGCAGGGTCTAAACTGATATCCCTATGAATTGTACACCCCTGGGGGCTTAAGACTTGTGTCCATAGCAATCTTCAATCTACAACTCTACATTTAAAAGTCTACTTGTATTCCCATAACCATCCTGGTGTCCATATCAAAAATATCAGACTAGAGGCTTTTATAATTTAGTTGCAAACACCCCATGTTCCTTCAGCCAAGGCACACCTCCCTCCTGACAATCCCCAGCATTAGGAACCATTCTTGCTTTGTTTTCTCCCTCGTCCTTCTTTACAAACTGACTTCAGAATTCCTAGTCTACTTTGCATGTAAATTCTTGAACATCCAAAGAGGCTTCTTCATTTTAAATGCAATGAATCAATAATAAAAGCTAACTTCATTAATTCACTCACTGTATTCCTCCAGAGGGAAACGCAAGTAATAAAAATCATGTTAGGACAGGCATATTATGTGTCTGTCTCTGCTCTGAGGTATTATACTTTTATTTGATTTATGATGAGTCACAGACTATACAAATAGATAAATAGTTCATAGGAATTAATTCTCTTGTTGGTAAAATATTATTTTATTAAGTTTTATTGGATTTTAAACATTGTGCAGTTAACCAAAGGAGTATTAGACTTTCCCCAGTGGATGTTTGCTGTGTAATAAGTGAATTAAAGTTTAAAATAATGGGAAACTTTTAAATACTTTGACTGCAATGTGCTGGCTGTTTATTGATTTAAATGGCAAGTTGCACGTTTTTAAATGAATTATTTTGTAGAAAATCTTGCTCATGGAAACACTACAATCTAGCGCATAAAATCCTAGTTTTCAATGTTAAAATAAAAGGTGGGCTCTAGTATAAATTCATTTAATACTTTAAATTCCATACAAATGTTGGCTATAGCTTCCTGGTGAAGAGAAAGCGAAGATTTTCACTTATGATTTCTTTTAGAAGTGTTACTATATTCACTTTTCTATATAGGTTTAGAATTCATTTTGTGTTAATGTATTTGTATGCAGTGAGATAAAGGTTGAGTTCTCCATGTGTACACACTGAACAAATACCCATAATTTTCTAAGCTTTACATTCCTGTGCCATGCAGGAAATACATGTGAATATATGATAAATTAATTTCAAATGTGTTAGTCCATCTTTACAAAGAGCAATTCAAAGGCTGCCCTCTTTATATATCCTCATGTGAGTCCCTTCTTTATTGACAGTCTTTACTACCTGTATACTCGGCACAAAACCTTGTAGAATCTGCCCAACACGTAGGCCACTCCCAAAACCTGTCAGCCGACTAAGTTCGACCAATTCCAGAACTTCTGTCTCACACCTAGACAACTCGGTTAATTCTGGTTATTCTCAGTAGTTATGCTTGATAAAGTCATCACATACACTGACTACAGAACTGTTGTTCCTTGGGAAATACAGAGTTAGTTTCCTGTGAGGCCCTTGATTACATTTTCGCCAGTTGGTCAATACATGACCTTGTTTTATGTGTGTTTCTATACCAAGACACCTTGTTAAATATATAGTGTTGATTAACCAACATTGAACTGAAATGCAACAGCACTATCGCTAATGCCTAAATGAGGTGTATATAACATGTATTTTCTCTATAAGGCACATCACAACCTCTTTGTGCTTGGAAACACTAGACAGCACTTTAGCACTGCACTTGTGGGCCATTTTAAACAGCAAAAGTACCAACAAAAATCCCCAAAAATGTAAACAGCATAACACTAAAACTGGAGAAAAGACACTTGTTTACAGTATGGTATGAGAGCTGAAACTAGAATGCAGAGCATCTTTTTATTGAACTTCAGCTGGAAATGCACAAGAATATCTTACTGCTCTGGGCATATCCATGAATAACCACAAACACACAAGGAGTATTGATTTAAGGGTTGCAAATAAGTTGTAGCAGCTAGATGGATTTGCAAATTCAGAATCCTCAAGTAATGAGGATCAGCTGTACTGTCTTAACTGGGTCTCCTTGTTTCTATTCTGACCCATGCACCACCCAGTACTCAAAGTAAATTATACTCAATCCACATTAATGACTATTATACTCTTCTGCCTGACACCTTTCAGCGTCTTTCTATGCCCCACTAGCAGTCACTTGTAATCTTTCACCAAGAGATCTTCCTTTCAATAATCCTCTCTTGTTGGTTACATTCTGACTTTCTGTTTCCCAAATCCCCTCAAAAGTCTTTCCATTTGCTGTGTGTATACTCTCCCCTCATATGCTGGCATAGCCAATGGTTTTTCACAGTAAAATCTCTGTTTATACATCATCATCAAAGAAGAATTCCCTGAAATTCAATTGTTAGGGAGGAAATATAATTTTTCCTCAACCTGCATGAGGTCTTAGTGGGATGAAGTCCAGTAACAAAAGACAGATCGACAAAGGAAAAACAAATTTATTAATGTGTGCTATTCACATCACATGGGAGAAACCTTAATGAAAAGTAACTCAAAACAGTGGGTGGCTTAGAACTGCGCAAATGTAAATATCAGGAAAGAAACTAATGGAGCAAAGTTTGTTTGCAGGTTTCTCTGATGCCATCTCTGGGCTGATGAGTCTGTAGTTGTTTCCAGTAAAGGATGCTTTATATCTTGCCTTTAGGCAGAAAAGTTGGAGGATACAGAGGGTGATTTCTTCATTTGCTGCTTCTTAATTACCTTTGGTTCAAAAATAATTTTTATGTCAGAGTCATCTTATGGGTAACATATTTCAATTTCTTCTTTTATTATTTTATTTTAAAGTTCTTTTTTTTAGTTTCTTTCACTATCTCAAGTCATGATTCTTCTCAACTCTGTTCCTTTGCTCTGTCTGTTCTGCACTTTCTTAATCTGAAGTGGTCTTATGTGTTTGCTTGTCTATTAGTTATTGACCAGGGATATAAGGTTCTTGGCAGCAAGATCCTTGTCTATTTTCAACCTTGCTGCATTTATACCATGAAGAGCAATATTCCTGACACACCATAGTGCTCAAAAGACGTGTGTTAAATGAATAACTTTAAAAGTACTCTTTTATACTATTTCATGGTACTAATTTATGTATTTATCCCCATTTTCTGCCATTATAATGTAAGCTCCTGAACAACAGCAGTGGCTTAAGTTCTGATTTCACAGTAAGATATTTGTATTAAACCACCTCTCCTTACTGTGTAATGTGGGATTAGTGGGATATGAGTAGGAACAATGCCACACATTTGAATACCTTTGATACATTATAAGCTAAAAAGGTATTTATTGACTAAAAGACTTTAGTCTCTGGCACGCATGTGTTTCAGTTATGTTTTGCTTCATAACAAATCTTTCCAATGGTTAGTGGTTGAAATAAGCAGAAATCAAAACTTTTCCCCCACAAATCTGTAACCTGGGCAGGTCTCAGTGGACACAGCTTGCCTCTATTCTATGTGACAGCTGGATCGCTAGAAGGATAGCTGGGGCCTGAATCATCTCAAGTTTGACTCATTCACATGTCTGAGGATTAGGCTGTCTATCACCTAGGACCTCAGCCAGGGCTATTAGCTAGGCTACTGATGTGGAACCTCTCTGTGTGACTGCTTGGCTTCCGCAAGGCATAGAGCCTGCACCCTAAGGTGAGAAGGCCACAAGGACTAGAAAGAAGTCATATTATCTTTGAGTATCTTGTCTTGGGAGACATTTAGCTTCACTTCATCCTCAGTCATATCACAGGTACACTCAGAATTCAGGATAGGCGGCATTAATCCCACCTATTCATGAGAGGACCATCAAAGACAGTCCACTCCATGTATAACAAGACAGTTCATGTCCATCTATTACATTCATTAGGGCCCTAATCTGGGACAAAATCGTGTTGCATTAATGCTTTTACTCTTTTGTTTGCTTCTCCGTAGTGTATGTGTGTGTTGCCAATGGACACAGCAGGGAGCAGAAGAAAAAGATAACAGAATTTGAGCTCCTTTGAATCAGTGTTTTGTTTTGTTTTTAGCAAAGAGGAAAGGTAAAATGCAATTAATTATAGAATGTAATCTGAAAAATGGGACAAAGCCCCAATAAGTAATGCATTTGTCCCAAGTCGACTTTCTAGAAAAGTATACCAAAACACTGGTTATTGTAAACAGTTCCTACTGACTCTTTTGATATTCAAATCTGTAATTGCAAATCAGATTTTACCAATTCCAAGAACTCGCTTGCCCTTTTGCTGTTAAGTGTAGGAGAATGCCAAAGGGATTGTTTTCCTTTGCTCCACCTCAATAGGATACATCAGTCCATTTATTTTTAGTAAACATATTTTGTGGAGCTCATAATGCTCACTCTTTGATGTGCATCTCTTTCCCTGTCTGTATTGCAAATAGCTCCAGGCATTCTTTCAATGAACACTTACTGAGCTACTCTATGTCAGGAACTATACCAGGGTTTGGAGATACTGAGATATTAGCCACGATTTCTACCCTCAGGTGCTTCCGAGTGCATTAGAGGACAGAGACAATTGACTCCAATTCTTATGGTCTATTTCGAAAGGAAAGTTACATTTTGTAAAACTTACAGGGAGTTTAAGTAATTTAATAGTGGGAGTTTTTATCACAGTCTGTGTATGTGCTATGAAGCCTCAAAAACTCACTCAAACTTAAAATAGCCCAGTCAACATGGAACTTTGAAGATAGATTATTCTCTCTCAAAGCGGAATCATTACAATTCATATGTATAACATATATACATATCTATTTAAATTGATATTTGCAGCATTAAGAAATGCTAATATAGAATAATCAAGATCCAACAAATATATATCGATATGCATATACATATATATAAAATGAATAATCAGAAAGATATGGCAAAATTGGTCAATATTTGTTTTCATAATACTCTCTTCATCTTGGACAGGAATGTATTACATCTGCAAGTGAATGTCTCCATGAAAATAGAGGTAGATGGATATTTGGCTAAAGGTGAGCAGCTTTTATGCTGTTATGCTTTGATAAACCACCACCAAACTTCTAAATGAGCAACCACCTTACTCACTAATTGAATATTTTAACTTTTTTTTTCTCTGTAGAGCTAGTGTTTCATTATATTTTCCATTTTGTACCTTGCTTTTCATGCATTTAAAGTGCTGGAGCAGCTGTTTATTTGGAAAGGTTCCATTATGGCCATAATAATCTTCAACTAATTGCACATCAAATATTTATTTCTTGCACATTAAATTAATGAAGCAGTTTCAACAAGAGAAAAATTGGATCAGGATGGCAAACAGTGCCTATAAATTCATGAAAGATTCCCAGTTCTTTTTTGGCAGGACTCCTTTAATACAGATTAACAATTTTTAAATGGAAAAATTTTCCCACTATATAGTTGTGACTTTTTAAATATACAAGTTTTATTTTTAAAGAACTTTTTTCCCAATTAGCCCTGGATATATCATATTATAATTCTCAGAAATTAGAAATAATTCATACTATCAATTTTCAAATAAATTATTTGGTATCTTCTTTGCCTTGGATGTAACATATTTGTTTCCTAATTCTACTGTTGATACAATATTTTTAAATGGGTAGACTTTATGTTTTTACTTTTTATTTTTAACAGCTTTATTAAGGTATAATTGGTATACATATAACTGCACATATTTAATTTGTACAATTTGTTGAGTTTAGAAATATGCAAATACCTGTGTAACCATCACTACAATTAAGGTAACAGACATATCAAAACACTTGCCAACGTTTCCTTGTGCCCATTTATGTATTTATTTGTGAGAAGAACATTTGACATGAAATCTCACTCCTTAATACCATATTGTTAACTATATGCATAATGTTGTACAGCAGAAAGCCAGAACTTACTCATCTAGCTGAACTAAAATACTCATTGAAAAATTCTCCATTTTCTTTACCTCAAGTCCTGGAAACAACAGTTATATTATCTGCTTTAATGAATTTGGCTATTTTAGATGCCACATCTAAATAAAATCATGCAGTGTTTGTCCTTCTGTGA
Organism: Tarsius wallacei; assembly: GCA_963574415.1. Lineage (NCBI taxonomy): Eukaryota > Metazoa > Chordata > Mammalia > Primates > Tarsiidae > Tarsius > Tarsius wallacei. The sequence continues at coordinate 6,081 of CAUYQG010285803.1, read as the reverse complement.
CTGGTTTATTTCACTTCCAAAGAAGACATACAAATGGCCAACAGGTATATGAAAAGGTGCTCATCATCACTGATCATCGGGGAAGTGTAAGTCAAACTACAGTGAGATATCACCTCACACTTGTTAGAATGGCTATTATAAAAAAATGATAGCAAGTGTTGGCAAGGATGTGAAGAAATTGGAACTTTTGCACTCTGTTGGTGGAACTGTAAGACGGTGAAGCCCCTATTGAATATGGCATGGAAGGCCCTTAGAAATTAAAAATAGAAATACCATATGATCTAGGGATCCTATTTCTGAATATATATCTACAAGAATGGAAATTGGGATCTTCAAGAGATATCTGCACTCCAGTGATCACAGCAGCATTATTCACAATAGCTACAATGTGGAAACAACTCAAGTCTCCATCAGCAGATAAATGGATAAAGAAAATGTGGTCTATACATCCAACAGAATATTATTCAGCCATAAAAAAGAAGGAAATCCTGTCACTTGGGACAACGTGGATGAAACTGGGGGTCATAATGCTAAGTCAATGAGTGGACTTTTAAAATTTTGCTAATGGGAAGTGACGGTTGGCTAAGGATTTATTCTAAAAACCTAATTGTTCTTTCAACTTACTTTTTTTCCCTTTTGATATACTATCTAAAAGATCTCCCTACTATTTCCTTTTAGACCAATTGTTGTTGTGTATAAAATAACTAATTGTTTTGGGAAACAGTTTCGAAAAAGAATATCTCTGAGCAGTTGGTTTGTCAATGGTAAAGATAATGTCTATGGATTTCTTTCATTGAAATAAATTATCTTAACAATTTTACAACAGAGAAAACTTGCACAGTAGTCACCAAGCATTACTGAATACTTACAATTCTTGTTAAAGAATACATTCCAACTTAAGGCATTATGCCTCTAGCTATTGGTCAACCATTGAGTTGTATAAGCCAATAATTATACTTTCTGCATAAACCTTTTGAGTAAGGTTTTGGCTTCAGTTACTTGTGAATAAAACATGACTTGCATTTGTTTGCAGAAAGGTCTTTTTAAGGTAGTTGTAAAGACAGCATCACAACTACTTGCCATAACAGCAAGTAGTTCACACAAGTAACTTGTCCTCTAGGTGGGGCAAGATAGGTTTTTGTCTTCTCTCACCTCCACCTTTTCCTCAGAGTAGTCTTTAATAGGAGGAAATAAGAATGCATTACATACATGCTCTAAAAAGCACTCGGTATAGCAATATTTTTGTTTTCTATATATTTTACTCAAAAGAATTGCATATGCCTAAATTTCCTTTAGAGACTCACAGTCTGATTCTACCCCTTTCTCTGTAACACATGACTAAGAGCAATGGCCTACAGAAACACTTTGGCTAGCCTGGAGTTTGTGATTACTTTCCCCTCCTCTTCATCCTCCACTTCTTTTTCCTTCTCGTCCTCCTTGTTTTTTTTGTTTTTTTTTTTCTTCTTCTTCTTCTTTTCCTTGTCCTCCTTCAGCTGCAATGGGCAAGCACTCTCAATTGCAGACATCCCTGATTCCCTGCTGTTCACACTTAGTCTGATCATGCCTGTGTAATAGCTGCCTGTCTTCTGCTGGCATTTTGAGTTTCCATCTTTGACTTAATGATCCTATGTGACTCTTCTAAGATACATCCAAGAGGAGAATGCAAAATAATGTTGGGGGATATGAGCATAACTGAGATACTATATTAGGTGCAATACGGATGTGTTCCTACTGAAAATATCACAGTCTACCAGAAACATGCTTATAAATGAAGAGAGCATGTTTTCCCTTTCAAAGCACACTCCTGAATATAATTTAGACATCATTGTGGGAAATAGGGCCATTGGACCCCTAAAGGGTCACTGAAAACTCATTGGCATAAGGCAAGATTGATTAATAGGAGAAAAAGCATACAAATTTTGTTTAACATGTATACAAGAGGGCCTTCAGAATGAAGAATGAGGTTTGAATTATGGTAAAACAGGTTATGGGAAGAGGAATTCTGTTGCGGGGCAACACATTGCTGGAACAATGAATGATGGGGGAAACAGTGAAGGACTGGCAAACAGTTATCTTTGGAATTTAAGTGATCCTTGGAGATAGTCATTATACTTGTAGGAAGGTTTGCTCACATGTGGTGTGGTCATTTCTTGCTCTTCTTTTCTTCAATAAACAATGAGGTAACAGGGAGGAGAAGCAGCTTCTCTGTGACTAAGTAGAGTGAAGGTAGGAAGATCAGAATGACATTGTGAAAAAAGTCATAATTTGAGGTAAATTGTCCTGCAACTCTTCATCACCCAAAATTTGCAAGCTGAAAAAATAGCATGGGTAGTGACCAAAGTTGTAAGATCATAGAGAAAATGGAGACAAATATAAAGTCTCTTTCAAAATACCAACATACTGGTTATCAAATCTCTCAAACTTGAAAGAAATAAAATTAAATAAAGAGAAGTATAGTATAAAATGTGTGCATGTGCACACACATTTGTATGAGAGGGGCCCCCCCAAAAAAACAAAGTTATGTTTTGGAAGGTGGGCCCCTTGTAATACTGGCTTCCCCTGCTAAGTGAGTGTTCTGGAAACCCCATCAGCATCAGTCCACCAGCTAGCTTTGTCGTGAGAGGCTGCATTCGGCTTCAGTGACATTTTTTTTGAGACTCTTTCAACTGTTTGCTCATTTCATGGTGGGTGATATGTGTGCTCACCTGCCCACACCAAGCTAAGTGCTCAGCAATGTTTGACCAAAACCAGCATGACCTCCATGCCCCAACTTCTCTATTTATCTGATCTTGCCCCAAGCAACTTTTTTTTTGTTTCCCCGGATGAAAAATAGTCCTCAAAGGGAAATGTTTTGCTGATGTGGAAGAGGTGAAACAAAAAATGGCAGAAGCACCAAAAGACATCAAAATTGACAAGTTCAAAAACTGTTTTGAGCAGAAAAAGCATCTTGATAGGTGTATTGCATCAAACAGAGAGTACCTAGAGGCAACTGAAGATTAAACATGGAAGAATAAATATACTATTTTTTTAATAAATAAATTCATTTTGGGGGATCCCCTCTGTATACACATGTAGACAGGTGGTCAATTTTTATCAGATAAAGAAAGCTAAATGTTTACGGCATATGTCATTAATCTTACCATGTGTTCTAGCAGGAAATCATACCTTCCCAAAAAATTTTTACCAGTAACTCAGGAGATACAAATAGTCACCTCCAAGCCTCCCAGTCATGAAAACAAAACATGTCTCCAAATATTATCTACCAAATGTCTACCAGGGAGTCAGTCACCCCAGGTTAACATCACTGCCCTATCTCAACCTCATTCCATGGGACTGTTTCCTCGAGATTCTTCTAATATTCCCCACAAGTGCATTTCTTGAGGTGTATTGCATGTTCTTCAATCAATATTTATCTAATTATCAAAATGGAAAACACAAGTGGGGCTCGGTGGCTCAGCCTGTAATCCCAGCGCTTTGGGAGGCTGAGGTGAGTGAATTGCCTGAGCCCGTGGGTTTGAGACCCGCCTTGGCAACTTGGCGAGACCTCATCTCTACAATAAATCAAAAATTAACCGGGCGTGGTAGCGTGTGCCTGTAGTTCCAGCTACTTGGAAGGCTGAGGCGGAAGGATCACCGGAGCCCAGCAGGTTGAGTCTGCAGTGGCCAGAAGCGGCCACTGCACACAAGTCTTAGGGAAAGTGAGACTCCAACTCAAAAAAAAAAAAAAAAAAAAGGAAAACGCACCAATGACTGTTAATTATTTTATGTGAATATTGACAGAATTACGCTTCTTTCTGCTCCTCTCACATAGTTTCCAGTTCCCTGTAGAACAATTCAAATAGTGTTTTCTAAATCAGTGAGTCACAAATTTGTATGTACCTTAGAATCATCTGAAGGATTTTTTTAAACTCCAAAGACCAGGTGACAACCCAGAAAAATCAAATCAGAATCTCAGGTGTGTGGGTGCATAGACATCACTGTTTTTGAAACTCCTCAGGTGATTCCAGTGTGCAGACACATTTGGGAACTGTTGGTCTGAATTTTGGCTAAATTGGAGAACTCATGTATAGTCATTAATAAGCCATCACACTTGAAATGGTATACCAGTGCTGTAATCCCCAATTTATTCTTTACAAAATTTTCGTGTCTTTAGCTGGGTTTTTTTTTTCTCCATGCATTTAGGCTATAATATATAACGCATGTGACCCTCATGAGATTTAGAAAATATGACATGTGAATTTCAAAATATAGTTAGTGGCATCCAGTAGGTACACAACAAAACTGTGGTTACTACAATTATTATTTTTACCTTTTAGTTCCTTTCAATAATTATGTTGCATTTATTCTTTCCATTACAATAAAATTCCAATAATTTTATAAAAAGCTGAACAAGTAATTCAATCAGGGGCTCACCATCAGGGTCATTGTTTTAATCTATATGTTGGTAAACTGGAATATTTATTCAAGTATTTTTATTTTCAGAAAAGCTATTTGGTATCTGTTGTGAATTGTAGCATACCTGAGTGTATCTTTCTATTGCCTTCACATTTGAGGAAAATCTTTTGTGAATTTAATTTTTGAGTCCTGAATCCTAACCTGTCAACATTCGGTGGATGTTACTTGATCTTTTATCCTTTGTTGTTACAGGGAAGCTTGGAATCAGCCCAGCAATAATTCTATCCCATGTCACCTGCTTTTTTGTCATGGTGGTTATAGATGTTATTTCACTGTTATTTAAACTAAGATGGCACACATATCTTGATTTGGTTCTATTTTTATTAAATTTTACTCAAACCCTTGTAAACTCAATTAATCTGAAACTGGGTTTTTGTTGTTGTTTACAGTAAAAAAGTTTTCTTTTGTTACAGCCTTGACTATTATTTCTGCTCTATTTGCTTTCAAATCATCTTCAAGAACACTAATTATAAGTTTATTATTTTCTTTGTCATTTGTATTCTTAATCTCTTTTCATTTTAATCTATTTTTCTTCATTCTGGGAATGTGTCCCATGTTTTGCATGCCAGAAAATTGATTATTTTTTAGTGTCAGTTTCATTCTTCATTAATTCCAATGCGAATTCAAATTGGGTCATTGACTTTTGAAATTCATTTTATATATATATATATGATGTCTATGTTAATCTTATCCTGTTTGCTTGTTATATTCCATGGCTGCCTTTTTATTTGCAATATTGGAAGAAAAAATAGATCTGAATATTCTGAAATTCAAATATTTAAAGTATTTGAAATACAAATTTCAAAATAATTCCAATTCCTTAGAAAGCTGACTGTGCATCAGAAAGGCTTTGAACATTTTCTCTTTTTAAAAAAATTATTTTATTTTAAAGATGTGGGACACAACTCAGGAATAAGTTATAACTTCCCATCCCCCCCTTAAGGAATTATCAGCATAATTAGATTTGCGGTTGTACCAAAACTGCCTGTAGGCCTTATTAATTTAGTCTTGGGCATTGGTGAAAGGATCAAGAGATCTAAAATCATTCCTTTGTTAATTTAGCCTTGGGGATGGGTAAGGGGCTATGAAGTATAAAATAAATTGTACTCCTGGGGGAAGCAAGGTTTTTTTGATGGGTACATCGGCTTACTTCCTGATTCCATGGTATCAGATTAAACATCATTTCCCCCCCCCAAAAAAATATATATATACACAAGTGGTCATTGTACAGGTAAAGTTTGGACCTCCCTTAGGGCCCCACTTCACCTGGTTTGAGAGCAGGTACACTTATTGATGTTGTGTCCCCCACTCCCTTACCCTGGCAGTATCCTGCTACTGCCAATCCCTTTCTTAAAGTATTACGGTAAATGTTTAGGGTCCACATGAGTGAGAACATGTGGTACTCAATTCTTTGTTTCTGTGACAAATCACTGAGTATTGTAGACTCTAAATCTATCCAAATTGCTGTGAAGTCCATATGTTTGTCTTTTTTTTTTTTTTTTTTTGAGTTGGAGTCTCACTCTGTCGCCCAGACTGGAGTGCAGTGGCCGCTTCCGGCCACCGCAGCCTCGACCTGCTGGGCTCCGGCGATCCTTCCGCCTCAGCCTTCCAAGTAGCTGGAACTAC
>CAUYQG010285797.1:0-11613 GCA_963574415.1 Tarsius wallacei | reverse complement strand
CATTTGAAATTTTGATAATTATTCCAGGTAGCTATTTAAGATTATAACATACGGTGCAAATGTTAATACCTGTTCTTTTTTTTTTTTTTTTTGAGTTGGAGTCTCACTCTGTCGCCCAGACTGGAGTGCAGTGGCCGCTGCCGGCCACCGCAGCCTCGTCCTGCTGGGCTTCGGCGATCCTTCCGCCTCAGCCTTCCAAGTAGCTGGAACTACAGGCGCGCGCTACCACACCCGGCTGATTTTTGATTTATTGTAGAGATGAGCCCTCACCTGCCCAGGCGGGTCTCGAACCCGCAGGCTCAGGCAATCCACTCACCTCAGCCTCCCATGACGCGGGATTACAGGCTGAGCCACCAAGCCCGGCTGTTAATACCTGTTCTTACATGTCATTGAGTAATCCTTTATAATTTTATTCATACATTTATAGCAAGAGGTAAAAAAAAAAAAAGGTAGATGTCAACTCTTAACTTTTCTGTATTTGCTATTGATCAGCCAGGGGTTCTATTTTCGCAATGGGCCACATTCTCCCCACCACTACCCCTCTGTATGTCCTGAAAAACTTCATTTATTAGTGTGCTCAACAGGACCAAAGACAGCTTTTGGAGGAAACAGGGACATATGACTTCTAATTGTAAAGCTAGTACTTCCAGGTAGTATGGCTGTTAACAAATCTTTGACATTTGTGAACCTCAGTATTCTGATAGGTAAAGTGGGAATGGTAGTAACTGGTCTTTGTGAAGATTAAATTAAGCAATATATGTGAAACAGCAAGTGCAGTGTCATAAGCACATCTGAGAAGCAGTGTCATGTCTGATCCTTTGTCCAAGTCTTTCTCCTCCCTCTCCCATTGTGGCATCTTGATACTTAGTAGACTCATTCACAAGGAAGATCATGTGAGCCATGATTATTTTAAATAGAACAAATTCAGTAAGTTATCTTTGAATTCATCATGTTGTGACTTAATATTATATTTAAAATTGAGGCAGAAATAAAATCCATTGGAATGAAATGGGGCAGATTTTGAGTCACTGGGAGCTGGAACTGAACCCACACATTTATACATATAGAATAACCAGCCAAGAAAACCAACTAATCATTAATGGCAGTGGCCTAATTGCTAACTATACTTCTCTAGTGGCAGTCTGGATTCTGTTCTCGTTTACTCTGGAGTTTGCTTCTGCATCATACCAGTTTAATTGTAGAATAGTTCACCTTAAATAAAAAGCATTAAAAAAACAAGCAAATAAAAGTATTAAAAGAAAGCTCCACTTGACCCAACATCCTCTCCAGCTTCCACTTAGTTTCCCATCTCTTCATAAAAAGTATCTCAACAAAATTATAAATACTCCCAGCTTAGCTTTCTCATCTTTCATCTTCAATTAAGCTTTTACTCTAGCCACTCTGACAAAACAATGTAGAGTCTATCAAGAAAGGAATGGCATTACCAGAACTCTGGTCATCTTCAGAATTTAATTTGGAAAACAAGGCATATTGGTGACATGGACAGACTCCAATTAAGTAATTTGTTTGCTATTGGCAAAAGTAAAGAAATATCTTGAACAATTTACCTTATATTTTCTTAAATAGTCTCTGATATAAGATTTTTCTATATAACAAACAGTGCTTAATAATACTAGGAAGCAAATCTTTGTACAATACACATGTAATGTACTCAGGAATGAATGCTCTGCTTATGCATTGAGATTCAAGCTAATAATCCCCAAATCTCTGGATGTCTTCCAATGCTTTCCCAAACCTAATCATGCAATCACAGGCCAATAGACATCAGAAAGAAGAATGAAAATTAAGTCATACTTATATTCACTGCATTATAAATTATTTGTCAAATAACAAAGATTCGATCAATTTGATGTGATCAGTTATTCTAGAAACCTGCATCTTATCTAAGGGTGATTAAGATACTGGAGATAATAGCTCACTTAGTAGAGTTGTGACTCTGTGTCCAAGATCAAATGAAATGCAAAGGTGTCTCATTCCCTTGCAATTGATTTTGATTCCATTGTCAATCAGCATCTCACATCAGTTTAGTTCCCTTGAAATAGAGGAAGGTGGCCTATAAAAAGTCACCAAATAACCAGCTCTGCGTATTGCACAATATAACACCATTAAATTATAAACATTCTAGGAAGAATTCAGTTGCTAAAAGATGTTAAATATGCAGCTCAGGTAGAATGACAGTAGAGCTGTTGAAGAAATTGTCACATTGCTTACTGTTTATATGCAAGATCAGAGATGTATTTATGTGTCCTGTATTTGAAAGGACGAAGGATTTTGCAGCCTAGCATTTTTGAATAGCTTGGACTCATATACACTGTATTAAGCCTGGAATGAAATAGTCCAACTGTTATTTACTTTGAGCCAGAGATATTGGAAGTGGAGAGCAGTATTTATCTTTGAGAACAGGATTCAAAACCATATCATCAGTTACTGACATGTTTCTTCTTTAGGCATTTCCACCATTCCCTTACAGTAAGATAGAGAAGGAGGCAGCACTAAAGCCAGGATCTCAGGATGAACTGGGTTCTGACACTGGACATAATTTCCTTTCCCGGAAGATCATCTCTGATCTGGAATGATGCAGCCAAAGGATTTAAGTCCTCTCCTTGAACTTGTCCTCATGATTAACAAGCCTTTCTCGAGTGGAGTCTCAAAACTACAGAATGTCTTGACTTCCAGACTCCCTCTAGGTAGACTTCATGCAATATGGAAAGAAGAGTCGTAGGAGATTTCTCTGCATGGCGGAGCTAGAAGACCATTCAGTCCCTGCCTGAAATCTGGAGACTACATGGAATTTCCAGCTTAGCCTGGTGTGGGGCTATAAAGTGAGCAGTGGCAGAGATTCTTCTCTCAATTTCCTGAAACTATTTTTTATACTTATAGCAGCTCTTTTCTAGTACTACACAAGATTACTTCCGGTGTTAAAATATATAGTTTCTAGCTAGGTGTGGTGGTTCATGCCTGTAATCCCAGCACTTTGTGAGATGGCAGTGAGAAGATTGCCTGAGCTCAGGTGTTCAAGACCAGTCTGGGCAACTTGGCACAAACTAGTCTCAACAATAAATAAAAAAAATTTGCCAGGCATCATAGTGCCTTCCTGTAGTTCCAGTTCCTTTGAAGACTTTGGTGGAAGGATCTCTTGAGCCCAGTAGGTTGAGACTGTAGTGACCATGAGTGTGCCGCTGCGGTGGCCGTGAGCGTGCCACTGTACTCTAGCCTGGGCAACAGAGTTAGAATCCAACTCAAAAAGAAAAAAAAGAAAAAAAGATATATATAGCTTTAAAACATTAATAAAGTGTTATTTAATTAGCTAAGTTAATTAGTATAATTAAATAAACTAACAAATACAATTAATTAAATAACTATTTAATTAGATTTGGCAACACTATAGAAAGACCATAGGAAACAAATATCAGAATATTATTTTACTGTAATCATAAAAGTAGCTATAGTGAAAGCTATATAAAATTCATATTTCATAGTATAACTTCATTCTGGAAAAGAACAGAGAAACAAACAAAACAAAAGACTCTTCTAGGTATTTTTATTGGTAGGTTTTAGGTCCAAGTAAACATTGCATGACAATTTTAGTGAAGATATTGACACTTTGAGCAGGGAGACTAGAGACAAAACATGTTTTGCCCATTCCTATATTGTCCTTATAACAAGGCAGTTAAGAAAGATCCCTTTTGTTTCCACTGGGGTAGTGACACTTTCTCCTTGCACCACAGTACAACCTAAAGCTGTAGGTTTGTGAGTCTCATGAGGTCAGTTTGCAAACAACAATAAAGAAACCATCAAACTGTTCTGAGTGCACTCAAGTGACATTGGAGTACTCATTCAACATCAGAGTGAGGGAAAGGCAACATGAATATTTTGGCCATCAGAAGGGTGGACAGAGAGAGACCTTGAAGAGAGCAACTCTTCACCTTCTAGAAAGCAAAATCCAATGACATAATCTCCCACTTTTTACCATTGTAGGGACAGATGTGGGGCCTTGGTTTTTCTCCCCTCTGCAGTATGAAGTTCAGTTCTATACAAATTATTATTTTTTGTAAGAATCCTTGTTAGCCACAAAAAATAAACATTGTTATGTGCCGTTATTTCATTTCATACACCTATTCAATGATGTTTCTTCTTCTCCAGAGAGTCTCTATGTTAATATTTCTCATGGTGACCACGAGAGCCATGCACCTACCTTCAGGGACGTAGACATTTTGTAGTTCACCAGTGTCATTGAAGATAGTGATGGCATTTGATAAAGGTTTCCAGTGACTTGACAAATTACCTTTTATAATTAAATCTAACCTATATGCAATATGCATCTTAATGAGACTCATAACTTTACTATTATTGTAATGAAAAAATTTTCATCCCCTTCCGGCTAATGAAATCAGTTTTATCCCTTTGACAATTTCCTACATCTGCATCCATAACCTCAGGCCCACACAGTGTCCTCCATTCGACTAATGTACTCACTAATGGGAACAAATTCATTTTAGTTTTGCATCTGATTTTATTTGGCCAGGCCTCAGGGAAGGCCACTTTTAGCCCTGTGTGATCATTGAGAAGAGAAAGGTAGATCTGGCCATTTCTAAGCCAAGTGTATAAAACAGTTTGTTTCTTTTCCACCTGAAGTAAACAAACAAACAACTCTTCTTATAAACATATATAAAATGAATTCCTGCAGAAGCTAATAATCTTTCCCAAATGGTTGATTTGACCAATAATCTGAATTGTTTAACCACCTTTTTTTGGAATAAAATCCAGTGAATGAGGGTACTGTATATTTCCCCATTGGAATAGCTCATACACAGTTTTTGTAATAGTTGATAACCACTTTGACAGACTTATTTCTACTCTGGCCACTGTCCTTACCTACAGGTTAAGTGGGGTGTCATATAAGTGATAATTTTAAGGGGGGCCAAGAAGCTTACATGGATTACAAAAATAATAACTTCACTTATTTTCACTGTGACTGAAATGCCACCTTCCACTCACTTCATTTATTCATCTTCCAGAACTGAGCACCTAGTACATGCCAAACCCTGCTCTAGAATTCAAAAGCAAAACCAAAAATAACAAACAAGTAACAGAGAAAAAGACAGAGCATTTACTTTCAAAAATCAATATCTGGCATGGGAAATGAAAAAAAATCAATGATTAAAATACAGTAAAAAAGGGAGGTTATATGATACACACAAGGGGAACAAGTCTACAGCACCATTAAGGATTTTTTTACTTAATATATATATTTTTTCTTTCCAGGAGTCTTTTTAAAAAATTGTTACTAGCACATTATTGGATTAGTGTAACACATTATTAGATGAACATTTGGCACCTTAGTGCTTCTTGAAAAAGAAATAATTTTCTTTTTCTATTATTGTTCGAGTTGGAGTCTCACTCTGTCACCCAGGATGGAGTGCAGTGGCACAATCACAGTTCACTGCAGCCTCGACCTCCTAGACTCAGACAATCCTTCCACCTTAGCCTCCTGAGTAGCTGGAACTGCAGGCCTGTGCCAGAATGCCTATCTAATTTTTTTTTTGTAGAGGGGAGGTCTTGCTGTGTTGCCTAAGCCGGTCATGATCTCCTGGGCTCAGTTAATCCTCCTGGCTTGCCCTCCCAAAGTGTTGAGATTACAGGCATGAGTCACTGCACCTGGCCAAGAAATCACCTTCTTACAGTAGCAAGGAGATTTAAATTTTAGTTTCTGATTAATTTGCTAACTGTGGAACACTAAGCAATTCACCTCAATGGGAATGTTCTTAGAAGTGCACTGTTAGACAACTGTGTCATTGTATAGACATCGTAGAGTGTACTTACGCAAACCTAGGTGGTATAGCCTATTACACACCTAGGTTATTTGGTATGTCCCATTGCTCTTGGGCTACAAACCTGTACAGCATGCTATTGTACTGAATACTTTAGGCAATTGGAACACAATGGCAAATATTTGTGTATCTAACCATATCTAAGCTTAGAAAAGTTAGAGTTAAAATATAGAATATAATCTTATGGGACCACCTTAGTAGTAGTCTGTTGTAGACTAAAACTTTCTCATGTGATGCATTACTACATTCTAAGGAAACCATAGTTCCAAGTTCTATAATTCTAGTAACTTATAAATTAGTAGGAGACAAAATAAGAGTAGAACATCCTTTAGTATGACACAAACCTAATTTTTCTTCTCACATTGAGATATTTTGGTATAATATTTAATTACTTCGATATTAATTCTTATCTTACATTGTTGTTAGGATTTCTTAAGATATATAAAGTATCCCGTACAATGCCTGTGACCTTATTTGTCATCAACTGACTGCCAATAACAACAACAACACACACACACACACACACACGTTACTCATCTCTTTCTTACAGACACCTGAAGTCACTTCACAGATAAAAGTCAAGATGGTGACTGCATGCACATATGTTTTGTTGGGATAAACTGACAGCTTTGTGGTTAGCTTTAGAGCATGAAGGAGGGTTGTATGAGTAAGGTCTGGTGACTTGAGCAGCCAACAAGCACATCAAGTTAAGATGTAGTCCAGATATGGAGAGTGAGAGAGATGAAACTTACAAGATTTGTCAAAGCCACACTTTGTATTTTTGAAGGTTCTTTCACTTGATCATTAGATGTACATTTATTGAATATCTTCTCCGTGATCAGTGGTTTTTCTAGGCACTAGAAGGAGAGGATTCAAAACAATTCCAAAAAGGTATGATTGTATAATTTGACTATTCTATTTATGACTAACTGTAGGTTTTTATTCTTGAACAGATTATCATATGCACAATTTAAAAAGCAGTACGTTTTCTTCATATGACTTTAACAAAGTAGGCATTGGATAAAATTGCCACTGTAACAATTTTATCTACAGAAAAGTTCTATAAGTATACACAACATGCACATGCATATGTATAAAAATATACATGTACTTATTTTTACCTTTTTATTAAACTAAATGTTTCACAGTAAAGTATACTAATCTTAAACATAGAGCTTCATAATTTTTTTTTTTTTGAGTTGGAGTCTCCCTCTGTCTCCCAGGCTGGAGTGTAGTGGCACGCTCACAACTACCACAGCCTCGACCTGCTGGACTCAGATCATCCTTCCAACTCAACCTTCCAAGTAGCTGGAACTACAGAGCTTGATAATTTTTTACATGACTATACCTTGTACAATTATCACTCAGATAAAGGTAGAAAATAGTTCTAATTTATGATAGAATTTTATCTAATTGTTCTTTTTTTTCAATTTTAAGGGAGGCAGCTTGTTTATTAAGCCTCTGTATTCTTCTATACTAATAAAATGGAAAATCCCTAAAAAATGTTTTAAACAAAAACCTCTCTTTACTTAACAGCCCAAATATGTACCTGCAGAAAACTCTATGTTTCTTTCAATCTTGGTTCTTTAGAACTTTAACAGTGGCATTTGTAAAAACAGTAGAAAAGAATTCTAGGGTTTGGACCACAATCTTCCAATTACTGCCTGTGATCCTAGACAAGTATCCTTTTTCTGTCTCAATTTCCTAATCTGTAAAATAATGAAGTATAATCCTTAGCCTATAAACCTTTCAGGAAAATTGTAACAATCAAATGAGAAAACACATATGGCAACCCCTCTTAAATCGTAAAGAATTATAAGAAACACAATATTACTTGTATCAGACAAACCATTTTGAAACATTTCAAGTCATTCTAATATATCCCCAAAGGAAATAGTTCCTACTTTTTGGTTGGGAAATAACTGAATTTTTAAAAAGTCAACTGTTTGTACTTCATTTGCTCTTATTCAATTTAATCTTGGTAACAGATATCTTCCTGCTAAATTATTTCCCCATGGGCATTTCTATGTTTCTGGCATTTTTAGAAGTAACTGTCTGAGATATATTAGAAGGGCATTTTACTATAAGTAATAAGACCATCATCATCAAGCCTCATTGAGAGGTATCTTTTAGAAAGAACCAGTAAGCATTTTGCAATCTATACATAAACTCCGGAGGGAGCCGGACTCGGTAGCTCAGCCTGCAATCCCATGCTTTGGGAGGCCGAGGTGAGTGGATTGCCTGAGCCCACGGGTTCGAGACCCACCTGGGCAACTTGGCAAGACCTCATCTCTACAATAAATCAAAAAATTAGCCAGGCGTGGTAGTGCGCACCTGTAGTTCCTGCTACTTGGAAGGCTGAGGCGGAAGGATAGCCCAGCAGGTCAAGGCTGCAGTGGCCGGGAGTGGCCACTGCACTCCAGTCTGGGCGACAGAGTGAGTCTCCAACTCAAAAAAAAAAAAAAGAAAGCAAGAAAAAATCCTGTGGAATGCAAAGTTGATTATAAACATCATTCACTCTTCCAAATTCAAGTTTTTAAACAGAAAACATCTAAATGATGAAAATATCCTTTGATGTAAATGCCTCCTGTGGTGATTTCATGCGAATCCCTATTTGAATCTGTGTATGTTTACTCCCATGGACAATTTGTAGACTTTATTTTCAGGAAAATATTCTTATCTTTGCTTTTTTTATACCATATACTGCATATGCTGAGGTAGAGGAATAAACTTTCCAAATTGTTTAAATGTGCCACTTGAAAATCTCCTGAATATGGAAAATAATATCTATGTACTGAAAAATTGAGAATCAATTCCAAATCAAATTATGCTGTTCTTTACTCAAAGAGAGTATTGCCCCCTTATTTTCCTGAAGAGAAAAAAGTAAACATGAGGTAAGAAAGTGTGTTATTTTTGAGAACTGATGACTTTAGATAGCAAAGACTTATTTTCATATTTATAGTGAATAAAAATAAGCTGGATACTCATCTTAAATACTTCAATGAAAATTCTTCTCTATTCATATTATTTCACTGAGAAGTCCAGATATCCTGAACTATTTCAAACTGAAAGAAGCCTAATGAGAATTGTAAAAAAGTAAAAGCCTTCATAAACACTGTGCTCTAGGGAAGAAAGCATCAAATTGTCTACACAGAAGTGTCAGATGACCCGACTCTAAATGCCAGTGCTGCCACTTACAACCTATTGGTCAAATCATTGGTAAAATTGGTCAAGATGTCAGTTAGGATGATTTCTGCTGCAAGAAATAAAATATGAACTAGAAGTGGCTCAAATAAGACTGTTTTATATTTTTGGGCTCATGTGACAAAGAATGAAGAAACCTCAGAATCGGTTCAGTGCTCATGTTATCATCATCGAGTACCTTGACTCTTTCCATCTCTTTGCTTTCCATCCTCAATGTGCTGTCAGTGTCAGTTTTTGTGGTTACAAGATGGATATAGCAGCTTGTCTATCATAAATTCATGGAAAAGCCAGAAATGATGATTGAACTTTCCCGTTGAACTTTTTTTTTTTAAGTCAGGAAGGAGAAACATTCTAGAATTCTAAAGGAAAGATGGGGTCACAAGGCTATTTCTACTCACAGGAGGACTGAGAACAAGTTTTCATTTTCAGCCAATATGGTTCCAAGTACACTTTACCAGCAAGGGCAAAGGAGAAAAGAGAGGTCTGCCCAAAATGCCTAGTCTACATGGCACAGTGGAGAATCAGACAGATCACATACTAAAGTATTTAAGGTAACGTTTACAATAAATCCATCAAAACATAGGTCCATATCCATCTGGGTCTTCAGAATTGAATTTACAAACTCACATTCCCCAAATCTATTCGGGTTTATAGATGTTGCTTTAAACAAAATAAAATCTGAGTGAATTTTATGCTGATTCATGCTCCAGTCTTGACAACTAATCTATTGATATATTGTTCTATCCCTGAGCCTACCCATCAACATGTTACTTGCCTAAACTCTGAAATCATGTGTGCTTGTGACCCACTGTAATTATTTACTGATCATTTTGCAATAACTTATTAGTTATTATGAAAGAACAGAGAAAAAAGTGACGCTGCTTTGATTTTCAATCTCCTTCCTTCCTTCCTTCCTTCCTTTTCTTGTAGGGGTCTCACACTGCCATCCAGACTGTAGTGCTGTGGCAAACCACAGCTCAATATAGCCTTGACTTCTGGGCTCAGACAATCCATCTCTCTCAATATCTGGGACTACAGGTGCATGTCACCATGTCCAGCTAATTAAAATTTGTTTTTGTAAAGGCAAGGTCTCACTGTATTGGCCAGGCTGGTCTTGAACTGCTGGACTCGGGCAATCCTCCCACCTTGACATACTAAAATGCTGGGATTCCAGGTGTGAGCCACCACAACTGGCCTCAACTTCAATTTTCTCATCTATAAAATAAAGAAGGAGTTGATAACTGAGATAACAGCAATACAGAATACAGTGAATGAAATAAATAACAAACTGATAAGCATGGAAAGCAGAATTAGCCAAGCAGAAGAAAGATTCTCAGAGCTTAAGAACGAAAATATGGAACTAACCCAAGCTGTCAAAAACATAGAAAAGAAGCTTAAGAAGACAGAGCAAAACCTTCAAGAGATGAGCAGTTATTTGAAGAGGACAAACCTAAAATTAATTGAACTTCCTGAGGCAGAAAGAGAGAAGGAGACAACCCTGGAACAAACATTCCATGAAATTATCCAAGAAAATTCCCCTCATCTCATCAGTGATGCAACCATTCAAACACAAGAGATCCAGAGAACTCTTGCAAGACAAAAAATGAGTAGACCAACTCCTAGACACATAGTAATTCACCTACACAAAGTAGGTATAAAAGAAAAAATCCTAAAGTCATCAAGAGAAAAAGATCAGACTACCTACAGGGGAAGACCAATTAGAAGAGCCGTAGACTTATCCACAGAAGCACTTCAGGCAAAGAGATCATGGAGAGTAATCTTGAAAGTTTTCAAAGATAAACAATTTCAACAAATAATTACTTACCCAGCTAAGCTAAGCTTCATCTGTGATGGACAATTAAAATCTTTCCCAGACATTAAATCCCTAAGAGCTTATATTGCCTCCAGACTAGCTCTACAAGAAACACTTAAGAGAGCATTAAACACAGAAGAAAGAAAAAAAGAACAACGCCCTTTATAAAAATAAAGGAAAAATATTTTAAACACATGAATCAACCCGAAAATCAAAAAAGAAAAGTAGCGGGGCTCGGTGGCTCAGCCTGTAATCCCGCACTTTGGGAGGCTGAGGTGAGTGGATTGCCTCAGCCTGCGGGTTCAAGACCTGCCTGGGCAACTTGGAGAGACCTCATCTCTACAATAAATCAAAAACTAGCCGAGCATGGTGTGCGTGCCTGTAGTTCCAGCTACTTGGAAGGCTGAGGTGGAAGGATAGCTGGAGCCCGGCAGGTCAGGGGTGCAGTGGCTAGAAGCGGGCACTGCACTCCAGTCTGGGTGACAGAGTGAGACTCCAACTCAAAAAAAAAAGAAAAGAAAAGAAAACAAACAGCAACCACAACAAACTCTATAAGTACCTCATGACAGGAATAAACTCTCACATTTCAATAATTAGCCTGGATGTAAATTGACTAAATGCACCACTGAAAAGACATAGAATGGCAAAATGGATGAATTATCATGAAGCAGCAATATATTGTATCCAAAAAACTCATCTCACCAGAATGGACACTAACAGACTCAAAGTAAGAGAATGGAAGAC
>CAUYQG010285795.1:0-22718 GCA_963574415.1 Tarsius wallacei | reverse complement strand
TGCCTGAGCCAGCGGGTTCGAGACCCACCTGGGCAACTTGGCGAGACCTCATCTCTACAATAAATCAAAAATTCGCCAGGCGTGGTAGCGCGCGCCTGTAATTCCAGCTACTTGGAAGGCTGAGGCGGAAGGATCGCCAGAGCCCAGCAGGTCGAGGCTGCAGTGGCCAGGAGCGGCCACTGCACTCCAGTCTGGGTGACAGTAAGACTCCAACTCAAAAAAAAAAAGCCCCCGGGATAGAAGACATTTCAGCCTTGGCTGAGTTCTTATTGTCAGTGTTGGGGAAATAGGTCAATAAGTCACCTCAGGTCTCCATGCGGTGACTTCCTCCCCTAGAAATGTATAGTTTGTGCCTCAGAGCTGAAGCCTGCAGCCTCACATAGACCCTGGAGTGGGCAGAGGTGCCAGGCACACCCAGGCGCGTTCCTTGGTTTGGCACTAACTGCCCATCTCCTTCCCTCACGCAATGTGAAGTGCAGCATCTTGAAGGGCTTTGCTTGGTGGACATGCAGTCTTGCACAAGGGCCAGCTAAACAGGAAATCCAGAGCAAGGCCATTGTGGTCAAAATATTCAGAAGCCAGAGGAGCACTCAATAGGTGAAGTAGGTGAAGTGTGGCTGCTGAGTAGATAAGGGAAGTTCTCCATCCCTGGCTGAGGTAGCAGTGGGCTTCACCAAGTACCTCGCCCAAGCATCTCTTATGACACCTCTCTACACTATTGGCTGCTGAGTAGATAAGAGAAGTTCTCCATCCCTGGCTGAGGTAGCAGTGGGCTTCACCAAGCATCTCTTATGACACCTCTCTACACTATTCTCTCACCTGTAGCCACTGTGTAGTTACCAGAGGGCAGGGCAGCATTTGTCCTGGGCTCCCTCGCAAGGAGGGCCTGAGACCAGGACTTGGGTGCAGGCAGTTTGTTTGGGAGACTGTTGCTGAAGCCAGCGTAAAGGAGCAGGGAGAGTGAGAGGGGAAAGGAGGCAAAGCCGACAGGCAGGTGCATCATCGAGGTTGCTCTGATGAAGATAGAAGCCTGACAAGTTTAGGGATGCCTCCTAGACCAGCCCCTCGGCAGGTGGGACCCAGCAGTTCCTACCCCCCTTGGCCAAGGGTCATCCTGGAGACACGAACTCTCACATTCTTGGGTGGGGCATATTCGCCCAGCTTGGAGAAGGCCTGAGCAGAGGGTGGAAAGACAGGAGTGTGCTGGAGGAGGGTGCCAGTGGGACCAGGTGTGGCTAAAATCAAAGGGACCTGAGGGGACCCAAAGCATCTGATACAGAATTGTCATCCCCATCTTACACAAAGGGAAACTGAGGGCCCTGGAGGGTTCTGAGGGTAGTAGCCTGTCACTAGAGAGCTGTGACTGAGGGCAGAGCAGGGCCTGGAGGCTGGTGTCCCTGTCAGTGCCAGCTCCTTGCCCTCAGTCCAGCTCACTGAGTCCTTCTGCCTTCCAATAGCCTTGGAGAGAGAAAAAGCGGTGCAACCATGTTGGGGTAGGCTGTGCTGGGCTTGCAAGGGCACCCAGTTTCCAAATCACTGGCTCGTTCCTTTCCAATATGGCCAAGGTTCATGGTTTGGAGTCAGATGTGCATTCAGACTCTGACTTTACCACTTACTGCTGTGTGACCTTGGGCAAAGTTACTTGACTCTCTGTGCTTCAATTTCATGATAGAAAAGATGGGGATAATTGTGTCTCCTGTGCAGGGTGGATGTGAGAGTAATGGCAGGTGCTGCAAAGCCAACCCCCTGGTAAAGGTAACTAATGACTTCTTCCCCTGCCCCAGTGGAGGAAAGTAAGATGAGCCCAGAGCCATTGGTAAGTGTCTGGTGAGGGCAGAGGAGTCAGAAAGGAGATCACACTGACTACACCCGAGCCTTTCAGTTTTGGACAACAGGATGTGGGGTTGGCAGACAGGAGCATCCTCTGCAAGGAGGCTGCCCGTCACTCATTCACGAGTTCAGGTCCCAGATATGCCAGTGGGGAAGTCCCTGTTGCCTACAAACTCCTTCAGAAATGTTGACTCTCATCCCACGCCCATGACATTTCCCATGACACAAAGGAGAGCCATGCTGCCCACCACCCTGGGCTCTGAATCAGCTGCAGTCCTGACACTAAGCAGGATCTTCAATCTTACAGATCCCTTCCCCTGAAGTCTTTGAAGACCTGATCAAGTTTTCCTTCCACACTAACGTACTTGAGGACAACACTGGCTACTTGAGGTTCGACATGTTTGGGGACTGTGAACTGCTCACCCAGGTCTCCGAGCTGCTGGTGGAGCACATCTGGAAGAAGATAGTGCACACAGATGCCATGATTGTCGACATGAGGTCAGTGGGCCAGTGGCCAGTGCTTTCTGACCAGGCCACAGCACTCGCTGGAAGAAAATCAAGCCAACGGACCACAGCAGAAAAGAAAAAGGACCCTGTGAGACAGCAGAGAACCTGAGAGGGACCAGGCTACCTGCCTATCAGGGCTCTAGCCAGCTAGCCCTGGGGGTTCTGATTTAATTGCAGGGGGAGCACTAGCACTAGTAGTTTTTTCAAGCTCCTCTGATGATTCTACCATGCATTCCAGGGTGAAAATTCAGAGGGGGTGGAGGTATGGGGGAATGAGATGCTGAAAACACTGATTTCTGCGCCCTACCCAGCCCTACTGAGTCAAAAGTTCCAGGGGGAAGGCCTGAAAATCTGTATATTTGACAAGCATTCTAGAGGATTCTGATGGTAAGTGGTGTTTGGAACAGCCAGGCCCTCCACCTATGGTTGTGATGCCATACAAAATCAACTCACAAGAACCCTTGTCATGAGAATCCTCTAGGCAGAGTCCTAGGGAGAACTAGAAAATAACTACTACCATTGCCAAAAGAATTCTTTGCATTATAAAATGATTGTTGGAAGGATGTCTTCAGCTAGCCAGCTCCCCTCTGTTTCTGAAAAAGTGTACCTCATCTGTAGTGAGTTTCTAGTATAGACCAGGGGAAAGAAGCACAACACCCTCAGGCAGTGGCCAGGCCCAGGTATCCTATGACTCCTGGAACTATTGGTGGATGCACCCTGGCACCCTCCGTGGACACAGGGAGGGGCAGGCTGCTCCCCTCAGAGGGAACACTGCCCACCCTCCCCTGCTGTCTGAGAGAGGCAGCTGGCATTGGCAGAGCAGAAGCCTCCAACCCAACTCAGGTTCGCTGGCTGGCACCACTTACATGGTTCTTAGTCATTCCACAGAGACCCTCCCTGGATGATAAAGTGTTAGTTTTGTGTGTGTTCAGCTAGCCAGACATTCCATTGAACATCTGAATGACCTTCATGCTAAGTCCCTCAACTATGCCATCCACATTTCTTCCCAGCCTACCATGCACTTTGCTTAAAGACTCCCATCTCTGAGATTTGTTTAGTGGTTCAGATGCTGGTGTCACAGGCCCTAAACCCAGCCAGGCCTTCCTAGACGATCAACCAGATCAGGCTCCTGATACATCATTAGCCTCAGATGGGGAGACAAAAACCCAGCAAAGTCACACAGTGGGACAAATCCAAATGGCCTGAGACAGACACAGACTCCCTCACTCCCAATGCGGTTCCACAACCCTGAGTAATCTGCTACACTAAGTGCCACTTTAGGATACCTGAACTAAGACACCTGGGTGGGTTTTGCAAAATTGTCACAGAATACAACTGGAAAAACAGTGTTTCCCCAAATGCGCTCCAAGCGTAGGCAATATGGGGGGTGCAGAGGAGCAGTCCATGGTCAATAAGTGGGGGGAATGTATCAAGTTTCTAACAGCAGGACGTGTCAGGGCCTTTCACATATTAACATGTGATCAGAGGGAAAGGGTATGGTGTTTAGTATTTTCTAAATGTATTTGACCACAAAGTTTCTTGTTCTCAAGAGACTAGCTCCCGGAAAACACTTACCCAAGGAATTCTGAAGCATTCAGAAGAGGGCTGTAGACTGAGGCTGTATGAGGACAAAGATCCCAGCCTCCCAGAGAGGCACAGAGGGCCCAGCTGTGCTTAGCCGCTCAGTGCTCCCCTTCCCATCCCTCAGGTTCAACATCGGTGGCCCCACATCCTCCATCTCCGCCTTGTGCTCCTACTTCTTTGATGAAGGCCCTCCAATTCTGCTGGACAAGATCTACAACCGGCCCAACGACTCTGTCAGCGAACTTTGGACACACACCCAGGTGGCAGGTATGTGGAGAAGAATTCCCCCTCCTGTTCTCATTCTAAAGCCTTCTGGAAAATCAGGGAAAGGCGGCTTCAGTGTAGGTAAAAGTCATAAAGCCCCTGTCCTACTCCATATACTAGATGCATGTGCTCTTGAATCCCTGCAAACCACATACCACCATGCACATTTTCTAAAGGAAAAACATGGGAGCCTGGGGACCAACTAGATCAAATATCTTGTGCAGGGTCACTCAGCTAATAAGCGAAGGAGCCAAAATGTGAATGTTAGTTTGTCTAATACCAAATTGCCCTTATTTCACCATTACAACCATCAGCCTACAAAACAATTGCAGAACTAGAAAAATCTCTCTGCTATCACCAACCCCAAGGGCATGGCCAGTGCTCATCTTGCTGGAACTGTCAGCAGCAGCTCCACACACTTGCTGAAGAAAGTTCCTAATGCTGATAGGGCTTCCATTACCTGCCCTGGGCCCAGAGTAGCGACCAGAGCAGAAGCAGGCCCCGCGCTTCACAGAACCATGACTCTCAAAGCCCCTTCCTGGGCCTTGTTCTTTCTCCCCTGCCCAGTGCACAAACCAAGGAAACTGTGCTCCCATCCAACAAATGGGGACTGGACCAGTGGGGTTGCTCCTGTGGCCAGAAAAACTGCCCACCATTTTTATTTCTATGTTTCCTCAATACTGTAGCTTAATGCCATAGCTTCCAGGACATACATTCAATGATATTGCAAAATATAAATAAAAATCAGAGCCAGGTGAATTCCAAATTCAAATAGCTATTCAAAACCAAAAATAAAAGACTCAGATCTGCAGATCATGAGGTCCTTAGGTCATGGGAACTGCAAAGTCCAATGTGGGAGCCGCGATGGAGCATTTGAAATGTGACTCTTCTGAATAGAGGTGGACTGTATGTATAAAGTGTATGCCAGATTTTTAAGACTTGTTATGGAAAAAAAAGTAATGTTTTATTTCATTACACTTTGAAATAAACATATTTTTAATATGTTGGCATAAATAAAACATGATTAAAATCAATTTCATCTGCTTTCTTTTGCTTACTTAATGTGGCTACTGTGAAACTTAAATGACATCTGTGACTGACACTCTGGCTCACTTTGCATTTCTGCTGGATGCCACTGTCCCGGAGGATTGTCCTTGTGACATCACAGTTTTGGTTCTTTTGAGGGTCTAAAGCTAAAAGGGTGTCAGGTGAGATTAGGCATAGAGGACATACCCCTTCCTTAGGAAAGTCAAGCCTTCCCCATCACTTAGCGATAAAAGAACCCATGGGAGTAGTTCTGAAGCATTTAAATGCTCGTGAATGGGCATATGTTTCTGTCCCTATCTTAGAGATGCAGAAGCTGAGGCTTAGGGAAATGGAGTGACTGGCATGTGGACACAGGATACAGAGCTAAATCCCAGGCCCTCCTCACTGCAGGTCCAGACAGTGTAGAAAAGCAGGTGCTCAAGGGTCCTGACTTGACCACACACTGAAGAGCCTTCTATCTTCCAGGCGAACGTTACGGCTCCAAGAAGAACGTGATCATTCTGACCAGCAGTGTGACAGCCGGCGCTGCGGAGGAGTTTACCTACATCATGAAGAGGCTGGGCCGGGCGTTGGTTATCGGGGAGGTGACCAGCGGGGGTTGCCAGCCACCACAGACCTACCACGTGGATGACACCCACCTCTACCTCACTATCCCCACGGCCCGCTCTGTAGGGGCTGCTGACGGCAGCTCCTGGGAAGGGGTTGGGGTGACACCCCACGTGGCCGTCCCTGCAGAAATGGCTCTCACCAGAGCCAAAGAAATGCTCCAGTACAACCTGCCAAGGGTGAGGCGGAGCCCAGGTTTGGAGGGACCCCGTGGGCAGAGCCTTGGAGCAGGCAGGACAACTGGGCCTCACACCAAGGGTACCGCTGCACGTGGTCCTGCCTGAGGCTTCCAGGGGCAGCAGAGGGGCCTACTGAGCTTTGGTTAGGCTAGTACTGGAGTTGCCCTTGGAGCTTATACACCCTACCTCCTTATCACTGCAAAAATCCTCTCTGTTTTGACCCCCCACGAACAGAGCCCGTCCCCTTCAAAAGCAATCCCCTCATAGTCATTGTTGTGGGGACATGAAGTCCAGATCTGTCCCCCAACCCATGCTCCTTAACCACCAACCCCTGGGCCTCCCACTATCATCTTGAGCTGTTCTGTCCAATAGAATCACGTGAGCCACAGATGCAAGGCACACGTGTCACTTAAATTTTCTAGAAGCCACATTTTAAACAAGCATTAAGAGACAGGTGAAATCATGTCAGTGTTATATTCTAATAGCATAATTATTTAATCCACTAGATTCCCAGTAGTATCATTTCGACACATATTCAGTATAACAATTACTAGGGGTGAGATGTTTTTGTACCAAGTCTTTGAAAGCTGGTAGGCAGTTGACACCAGTGAGCAGGCTGCAGCTGCCCTGGTCCAGCCCTAGACTAGACTAGCAGAGGCTCCCAAAGGCCAAGTTCTTCAGGGTACTGGGCACAACCCTGGCTTCCACAGACCCCAGGAGGCTGAAATATGGGAAACTGCTGAGCCGTCACCAATACTTTGGGAATCTTTATGAGGATAACCTTTGAACTAACCCTGTCTAAACTCTGCCAGATTGAAGGCAAGAATTCACTCCAACTCCCTTTTCTTCTGCTATGTTCAAATAAGATTAAGGGCAATAGTTGAATTTTAGTAGTAGCATGTAAAATGTAACCTCACCTTTCTCTTCATTAGACCTATTATTCTCCAGGCAAACGTGGGATTGCCCTACAGTGCTTTCATTCCAGGACCCTCCCTCCTCCCTCCTCTCCTCTCCTCTCCTCTTCTCTCTCTCTCTCATATATATATATATGGCTGTTCGATGATCACTTAAATTTTAACAATGGTTCTTTCTAGATGGTAAAATTTGGGGTGATATTTTTACCTTTATCCTTATGCTTTATGCTTTTTCTTAAACCCTTATACTGAGCATGTATCATTATTTTCAAATGCAACAGTCTTTATTCAAAAATATAAAATAAATTATACAATTGAGCCATTAACCATAACTTAGTGATCACTAGGGGTTGTTAAATCTCTTTTTATCATGGGTTTTCTTTTGCATCATTTGGAGTTCCCTGATCTGCACCTCTGGCACTTACCAATGCCTGATCTTGTTTAAGGCATAATGCTAGGTGGCAAGTGTGCATGGATCTTAAACAGAAGAGAGGTGGAACAACTTTTTGCTGGGTGATGCACACAATCCTCTCTTCCTAGCTTCACACTTCATGGACGGCCATTATCAGCCTTTACACAGGAGCCAGCTGAGGCTCAGACACACCCAGACAAAGATGGGTCACCTGAGGTCATACATCCAGCATAGTGGACAGTTGCACCACTTTTGGATGGTCAGAGAAACACTGTCCATATGAATCAGTAGGAAACAGTACAATGTTAGTCTGTCTGGGTGGGAAGACCAGCCCAGTCACTTCCCAGCTGTGTGATTCTGGGCAGTTTACTTCACCTCTCTGGGACTCAGTTTCTTCGTTTGTTCAATGGGAGAGATAATACTACACTTGGGGCTGTGAAGACTAACCAAGTTGATCCAGTGCCCAGCCAATATTGGCTGTCACCAGTTCTCCACTACAGACCTGGATGTCCCCAGAAACTCACTTTCCCATCTTCCCTGGCAATGGGGCATGGACATGTGGTCCTGCCCTGCTCTATCTGAGACTCCTGTGCAGATGTTTCATCTAGAGCAAGTGACTGGGAAGCCTGGACAATAGTCATCTGCCAGAAGCCCAGTATGCATGGGCAGCATGGCCATGCCCTGAACTTAGCAGGAACACAAGCAGCATCCTCAAGAGATGCTTCCCAAGTGTGACTTTGGCTGTGGACCTATTGGAGTAGCCCATTGCCCTGCCCACTGTCTAACCACCCAAGACTGGGTACAGTCCAAGCTCCTTCAAGTAATCCTTACCTGCTCCTAGCAGCCAAAGACTTTGTTTTTCTACAGTGAACAGCACAGTCTGGTACAGCTGGTTAAGGGGTAGGTGGGATCTGAACCCACATCTGTCTGGCTCCTAAGGTCCTCTGTTTCTATTACATTCTGAAGAGGCTCTGGGCCTGTTCTAGACAGGAGGACTGAGGTAGAAGTCAAAGTCCTCTGCATAGCAAAGCAAAGGGTCAGTCTTCCTGCAGGCAAGCTTTCTTGCACGGTTACCTGCTTGCAGACATAAGACTGGAGAAAAAAAAAAAAGAAAATCCCACCAGACCTCTCTTCTGGTGGCAGACTCGAATGGCTAACGGCTGCCTTGTAGCCCCTGCTAAGACAGGCCTGGGCCCCTTAAACGCTCTGTGCCCTGGTCTGAGTTCATCACTTCCACCCTGCCCAACCCGGCCTTGCATCAGCCTCCTCCTGCCCCCAACTCACCATCTTGCACACAGTCACACCTCCATCCAGTTCCAGACTCTCTCCCATGCCCCTCACCCTGTGTCCACCGATCACCAGGACCCAAGATGAGTTAATATCTGAGTTAATGCCATGCTTCGCTGGGTCCAGCCTGCTATCCCTCCCCCTTGTCTTGGGGTCCAAGCCTTGTCCCTAAATCCTCACCACAGCCTGCTCTCAATTTCTGTGCCCTGGCCCTCAGCAGGACTTATCTTCTTCACTGGAAGTCCATTGACATGTGACGCAGACGCTTCCAGGAGGTCATATTTATCATTCCTTCTTGCATACATGGTGGAGAGGTAAGTCATCCAGGACCAAATAGGGCAGGCTGGGGCCAGTTCTTTTGACCTGGCATACAGGGGTAATGGAGTGTCCTCTGGAGTCCAGCTTGGCCCTGTTGTGTGACAAATGGATTACAAAGGCCCTGGAGGGGACTCTTCTCTATCCTACTCACCCTCCTTTTCCTGCATGCTTTTGTCTGCCCCACACAGCCCAACACTCAGTGGGCAGCCACAGCTACATGTCAAGGAGGACCCCGGCTACCCAGACAGCTGTGGTACAAGGAGCGAATATTACTCAGAAAGAAAATTCACGCAGCCTGGATCACACTCCTGGGCCAGAAAACCTGCCCAACATGACCGATCTCCCACCTCCTGGTTCCTATGGGATTTAGCTACCACCTGGCCTAAGGACTTCCTCTCTGCTTTGCTGACCAGGGCAGCTGACACTGAAAATAGCCTCCTAATCCAAGCAGCTTAGAATAGCAAGGAGATCAGATGACAGGGACTTCCTGCCTCCTGCACCAGGAAAACACAAAATGGATGGGGAAGAAAACATACAATTTAAAGAACTCCTCCCCTCCTCCCTGTAGGAACCACTTCCCCGGCCCCTATTCAAAATTGGTTTCTGAAAATTCTTCTCTCCAGAGAAGTGTCACAACCCAAAACACACTGGACGATGACTTATTTGCTTTTAAATAAAATTTTATTCTATGAAATTATTATCTTATTATGCCATCTTTAGACTTACCACGTCTTCTTAAAAACAAACAAAATTATTCAAATAAGAGTGTGTAAAACCCTCTCCGAAGAGGACAGCAGTGAAGGCCTGATGCCTCCAGGTGGCGCCATCGCTTGCCAAGGAGCCTTGAGGCTACTCTTGCTGAAGTTCACCCCTAGTAAGGGTTCTCTCTGTGTGTTCACAGAAATAGGGTTATATGAGTGAAGTTAGAAGGGTCAGACCCAGATCAGCCTGTTTAAAGGCTTTGAACATAACAGAGTTAGGGGGCCACCAGCTGGTAGTGCACTGCACTCACCCCCATCACGACCACCACTGAACATGCTTTGTTAAATTCACGCCATTTGGGTCTTCCATCAGTGTTTTTAAAACAATTGTCTATTGACAACTAATTTCACATAAAGATCTGATTTCTGGCATCTCTTGAGGACTGTGTTCGTCCTGGCTCTGAAAAGCCTTCAACCCGGACATGCAAGCTCCAGGTGCCAAGACCTCACTACCAACAGCACTCCCAGGCCCTGACAGCTTCATTCACTTCCATTAACACACATATAGTCTTTTGTGTTTAGGATCTCTGACCTAATGATTCAGGAACTGGCAAGAAGTTGAAATCTAGGTATCCCAGCCTTGTGATGGTTTTACTTCTCTCCCAGATAAAAACAGAAAGAAAAATTGACCTTGGTTAAAATTGAGAACTAAAAGGATCTGAATTCAGACTGTCTTATTTTAGCCTCATTAGCATATTTTAAGAACCTTTATAAACCATAACTGAATGGCTGCTGCTGGGAAATAATTTATTAAGATATAATTTGCCATGTTTGTAGCTGCTATAGGTATGTTCCATCCTCCATTTCAAGAGGTTAACCAAGGCTTTCTGTTCATCAACTCAGTGGCTTCTGTGTTATATGCCTAACAACAGGTTTTCCAGACAGTCACAGGTCCTAGATTCTTGGAGGGTGAAGGAGAGAAGACAGACCACCTTGGAGCAGTATGGGGACATCTCAAGATGCCAAGAAACAGGCTATAATCTTGAGGTGGGGGTGTTGGGGAGCTTGTTATGAACTTGAGAGACAAGGTAGGAATTCAATAATGACAGGATGTATATCCTACCAGAATCACAGGATGGGGATGCCGAGCCAATTCAATTAGATATAAATAATTTAAGGAATGCAGCAATTCTTACCCTGGAACTGCAAAGTAAAATTTATACCTGTTGATATGATGTATTGTGGCAACATCATGAGCCAACCCTTAACTGGTATGTGGAATATGGGTGCCTAGTTCGTTTGGGTTGCTATAACAAAATATCATTAACTGGGTTGTTTATGAAAAAGAAATGTATTGCTCATAGTTCTGGAGGCTTGGACATCCCAGATCAAGGTGCCAGCAGATTCAACATGTGTTGAGAGAACACTTCTTGACTTAGAATTGGCAACTTCTAGCTGTGTTCTCTCATGGTGGAAGTGGGAAGCTGAATTTCTATAGTCTTATAAGGGCACTAATCCCAATCTCCCAAGAACCCCACTCCTGAACACCATCACCTTGGGGATTAGGATTTTTACATATGATTTTTGAGGGACATAAACATTTAGACAATAGCAATGGCAGAAAGCTTGGGGAAAGTCATGATTTAGAGTCTACTCTTCAGTAGACACAGGAGAGGTGAAACGAAGAAGGGATAAAAAAGGATTTGACTCCCAGAGAGTCTGGGAGCCCAGCCTGGTGATAATGAGGGACCACCACATGAATAAACTGCAAGTTATTGCCTTCATACATCATCTTTGAGTTTGTCAATTTAAATAGCTGTGAGCACCTTGTATCTACATCAATTTTTATCAAAATTAACTCCATCTTAAAAAGAAGAGTTGGAAAAAAATGTTTTGCTGTGTTTCTTCATAACTTCAAATTTTCTCAAATGCCTGTTCTGCTTGTGAATGGTGTAACTGGTTAAGGTTAGTAAAAATCACCTTTGAGGCCTTTCTATTCATGTGCAATGTAAGCTATCACTTGGCCTAGCATGGATGGGGCAAGGGAGACTCACAGGTCTAGATACCTCAGTGGTTCTAACCTTGACTTCACCACCACTTGCAATGCTGAGGACATCAGCTTATGTCTGTGAACCTGAGAGTCTCTTACTATAAAGTGAGCGGGTGGACTGGAAATCTAAAGTCCCTTTCAATTCTAAGTGTCTATCGTGTCTTGATACACTACATTTTTGCCTTTCAAGTAGATTTCACAGAAATTATGGACCATTAAGCCAGAGTAGGACAACTGTGCACCTCATTTGACAGATGCCAAAGCCCTCCCATGAAGCTGATTCAAGATCTGACAGGAGTTAAGCCAGAACCAGGCATTTCATTCATTCATTAAACAAATGTTTGTTGAACATCTACTATGCACCTATATCATTTTAGATACTAGGGATATTACAACAAATAAAATAGCAAAAATCTCTCACAGAGCTTACATTCTAGTAATAAGACAGAGTAAACAAGAGTAAATCAGTAAAAGACTTAGTATGCAAGATAGTGAACGTGCTAAAAAGAAGGGTAATAGAAAAGTGCGTGTAGAGTAGCAAGGTGGGAGTTTAAATTTGAGACAGGGAGCCTATACCTGCCCCTAAGTTCCAGTTCTTGAACCATCCACAATGCCACATGACCAGGCTGGGCTGAGCAGACACATAGCAGGCTGGAAAGGACATGAGCTCAGAATTGAGGGTCCTGGAGTCTTATTCTTGCACGGATGCTCCCGAGCCCATGATCTTAGAAAAGTCCTTAACTTCTTTGAGCTTAGTTTCATCTTCAGTAAAACAAGAACGAAATATCTACTTCCTGGGCTGTTGTGGGAATTGAATGATGGATCGCGTGTCAACTGCATAGTGTGAAGACTCATGATAAGCCCCTAAGTTGCCCTTTCCTGCCCCACCTGGAACAGCAGGTTGGAGAATGCTCCTTGTAGCTTCAGCTTCCTTCACTGCACAGCCTCTCTGTGCCAAATCCTACCCACACACAGCATCTAAAGGGGACGGCAGGGCTGAGCTTTTCTTGTCTCTCTTCAGTGAGTAAGCAGCTTCCCAGCGTCCCTACTGGAATGGAGGTGTTTTGGTGGCATCTGCAGGAAACACCCTGCCTCCTTCCATATGTGAAGGACAATGGGCTCAGTGGGCCCACCCTCCTTCTGATGCCAAAGGATGTCCCCCAAAGTGCCTATCTGAGCCAAGCCCTCAGTATCCTCCATCCAAAACCTTCTCCCGTGAGGCCCTCCCACCCCTCCAACTGAGGTCCACCCCTCCCACTCCGTCCAACTCCTCAGGTTCTTGTAACATCCTAGGACATTTTCAGGCTCTGGACTGACCTTTCTCCCCAACCACTGCCCTCTTTGTCTGAATCACCGGCGCCTACTTGTCTCTGAAGCTCAGTTCAAAGTGCACGTGGATGGCCAGGGATGCTGGATACATGAAAATGGACCCACTAGCTCAATTCCTTGCTGAACCAGGGAGTTAGGGTATGTGAAGGAAGCTGGGCATGTGTGGAGCCTTCTGGCTGGAGAGTAGCCCTTGGGAGACCCACCAGGACCAAAGGAAGATCATTCATGTTTTCAGACCCAGTTTCTCACACAGAAATTAATTCCTCAATATTTATTATGCAGCAACAAAATACTGTGCTCTGTTCTGGGCACTGGTGATACACAGCAAACAAATTAGGCAAGTCTCTACTTCCAAGGAGTAGACATCCTATGGACAGAGTGAACAAGACAACAGAGTGCTGGTTTCAGACAGTGAGATGTGCTGTGAAGAGAGTGACAGGGTGATGTGGTTGAGAGATTGAGGCTGCAGGGCTTCTTGCAAGGGGGGCCTGGGCAGGCCTCTCTAAGGAGCTGACATGTGAGAAGAGGACATGTGGGACCACAGCAGGAGTGGCACCATGAGGCATGGGGATGGCAATTCCCAAAACCCAGACTTGAGAAAAGTCACAGGAGTTGTGGAAAGAACACAGGAGCTGGGACAGAACGGCAGCAAGATGGCAGAGCCCCTGTCCACTGCCACTGTGGGCCTCCTAAGTGCAAGCTCAGTCCACATGCGTAGCAGGTGGAGCCTTAGGGGGGTGTCAGGGACACTAGAAGCCCTGTAGCCTCATTCACGGTCACAATGCATGATAGAAATGGGAAGTAAATTGTACTTGCCTCCCAAGGCTCTTGTATACACAGCTTAATAACTGTGTTCTTCCAGTGCCTGGCACATGAAGCGAGTGGAATGAGTGCTTGCAGTTATTAGCAGTAGGCAGGGCCTGGTCCTTAAGGATCCTCAAGGGCTTGCAGGGTTAGGGCTGTAAGTATAAGGGGCAGTCATATGGGCCGGAGGCATCATCTGACTTAGACTTTCAGAAGATGGTCTGGTTACATGTGGAAAATGCGTGGATGAGTGGGTGGGAGGCAGGAATGGAGGCAGGGAGGGAGAGAGAGAGGGAGAGAGAAGGTCGTCAGAGCAGCCAGGTAGGAGTGCTGAAGAGGTGTCATCGGGGTAGGGAGACTGGCTGGTTGGCAGCTGGCTGAGATTCCTCACCTACTCACTCTGGTCCCTTCCCACCACCCTCTGGTGGCCTTTAGTGGCACACCAAAGAAACAAATCCTGAAAGTGAGGTGACAACCAGTGGAATGAACTGTACTGGTTGAGAAACTCCCCACAAAGAGCATTTGTGCAGACCAGCCTGTGTTACATCAGAGCGTACAGCCAGCGCTTTGTGTTATTAGGTACAAGGGCCAATGTGGGGACACACAATAGCTACTGACAGAAATGCAGTATTTAATAAATGGTACCCAGAATTGTCCCAGTCCACAATACTTGAAGCCTAAAGTTTTTGCACATGCCCTGTTCTTGGAAGCTAAGGGTTGTATGTGTAGGGGAGGGTATGTTCTATTTCCCCCTTTTCACATATTTACAATGTGAAAAAACACAGACCAAGTGGTGGATTGAATTACCAGTCCTAATTCCTTACTCTCCTGTCAAGGGAATGTATGCCCACTCCCTTGCCACAGCTTCACCAAGGGTAGCCTATGTGTTTTCACTCCTCAGTTTTGGGCCTGGCCCTGTGACTTGCATGGGCCATGAGGATGTTAACAATGTGATGACCCAAGCAGAGGCTTGAGGTGTACTTGTATATTTGGGCTCACCCTCTTGCGCTCTTTGCATGGCTGTGAGAGAAAATGATCTGGGTAGCCCATGAGGCCCAGAAGAAAAAACATGACTTGAACCAAACCTGTGTCCTGGAGCCAACCCCAATCAAGACCAGCTCAATTCCAGCCAGCCCACAGACTTGAGACTGAGATAAAGATGCTTGTACTTGTCTGCCACTGAGATCTAGTCAATAACGATATCTGACTAGAGCACAGTCCTCATAAACCTCATTTACTCAGCGCTCACAGGCTGCCCGGCAATATGCTGGCACCTTCCACACACCCTCCATGTGATTTAGACGCCAACCCTAAGACATAGGTATTATCCTCTCCTTTTACAGATAAGAAAACTGGCTCAGCAGATTAAAGCATCTTGTCCAAGGTCACAACTAGTATGTAAAAGAGCCCAGATTCAAATCCAGGCTTGTCTGCCTCCAAAATCCATGCTGTTTGCTGTGAGCAGGCTCCTACTCTCTGTGCAAAATAGGTCTCACACCCTGGATTAGCAAAGCCCATCCTTCTATTTCAGGATTCCATTTCCTTCCAAACACATCACACAGGCCTAACTGTCTTTTTCAAATTATGATGGAGTTATTCACGGATGCCAAAGGAGACAACCCTGCACACTACTGTGACAG
Organism: Tarsius wallacei; assembly: GCA_963574415.1. Classification (NCBI taxonomy): domain Eukaryota; kingdom Metazoa; phylum Chordata; class Mammalia; order Primates; family Tarsiidae; genus Tarsius; species Tarsius wallacei. Next base: position 7,246 of record CAUYQG010285795.1, on the reverse strand, counting down.
CCTCTGCAGAGCACAGCCCAGAGAGCCCCCTGTCCCACTGCCAAATGCTAGGTGTTGCACCCAGTAGCCACTCCACGGCCACATGCTAACTGTGAGAAGTCATGTGTCGGGAGAGATGGTGGCGTTCCCGGAAGTACTCCTGGCAAACGGGGCAGATGAGGGCCTCTTCTCTCCGCTTCTTGGAATGTGGGTCAGGTCCTGGACGCTCCTTTTTGTGGTGGGACCGCATATGGAAGACCAGGTCAGATGTCAGGCGGAAGGAGAGGTTGCACTTTGCACACCAGTTCTGGGTGGACAAGCCCAGGGAGGTGAGGGTGGGTGGCAGAAGAGCCCACGAGGTGGTGGAGGATGATGAGGGTGGGGGCGCCTGGGCATGCTCAAGCCACAGTGTGGGGGCACCCAGGAAAGCACTGCAGAGTGGAGCATTCTGTGGCAATGTGTGCAAGTTCCAGAAATCACCGACTAAAAGCTTGGGAGTTGAAAGTCGACCCCAACAAGGGACATCTATTGTGTTGATGAGTCCCGACAGCTCCCCCAGGGCATCTGTAGATTCACTACCAGGGAAGACAGGGGTTGGCTCAGGCCTCTCGGCTGGTCGCTTAGTTGGTTTGCTGAAGGCACTTCTCTGCTCACCTCGGTCTCTGTTGTGCCACACAGAGAAGACTGTGCTGCAGGCTGGGTCCCTGGGGATAACTTGTGTCAGCTGTGGGGGGCCAGGCTGGCCTGCGGGGTCATCATGCTCCCTGTCCTGGACCTGACTGCCCCCCAGCCTCTCTTTGAGCCTCGGCAGCTCTGTGAAGGCGCTCTGCCTCTGTTCCCCACGCACCTTCCGGGCCAGTGGCTTGCCCAGTCTGGGCTTGCCCAGGGCCGCCGATAGTGCCAGCTCAGTGCAGGCTGCATCCCAGACCCCCCTGCCCTCTGTAGTCTCGAAGCCTAGGCTGTTCGTTTTCTCCAGCAGCACTGGCTTGCGGCCCCGACCCTGCTCAGGTTCACTAAGCCTACATCTATTTTCAGTCGATGGGCTCAGCGGGGCCCCCTTCCCAGCTGCCATGTTGATCAGCAGTACCTGGGCCATTGGCTGAGCAGGGTGGACACTCCAACAGCCATCAGTCTTTGGGGCTCTGGGCTTCTGGAGAGCTTGGCCCGAGGAGGAGAGATGAGATAGGAGAGCTCTCTGAGAGGCTGGGCTGGACACACTCAGTCGACCACAGGACACTGCAGAGAGAAGAAGTGACAGGTAGCTCCTCACTGGGGCAAGGGCGCTATCAGGCTGGCATCAGACAAGCCACGTGTCAGATGAGCCATTGCTATCTGTGAAATGGGAATACTGGCCACACTGCTTCCTAGGTAGGAGGAGCTTAGATGGCACTGGACTCCAGAGCCCTTCTCCCAGTGGCTGGGGTGGGGAAGTAGTCTCTGTTGAAAACAACTAGCAACAGCCCCCAGAGCAAGAGGCCATATGACAGAGACAAACACAGGGTTCCCCTGGCAGAAATGGCTCCTGGGATTTAACTGGGGTCAAAGCGCTGTTTGCCAGGCTGAGCCCCGGGGAGAGATAGTAGTAAATTATGATGCATATTCAAGCAGAAGCCAGCCGGAGACATGATGAGGATAAAGGGGTTGCCAGGGCTGGGAGGCAGGTCCAGCAGCCTGAGGAGCAAATTTAGAGCAGGGACAGAGAGGGATACATGAGGAGCAAGGACTATGAAGTTCATAGTCCTCCAGCACTGGGCCCCTTGATGCCATGGCCTCCCCTGTGCTCTCGACACTCAGCCAGGGCCAGAGGGAGACAAGTATGAAGTACTTGTATGGTGTGTAGCTTCCTTGTGATGGTGTCCACTTGTTTATAGATGACCCAGAACTCTTGGTGCCATCTATGCTCCTCTTGACCAGCTAAGAGGCTCCAGAGCAGGCAGTCTTCCCTTCCTTCCAAGGTTTTTGCTGAAAGTTTAGGGTTCTGCTCTCTGAGGATGGGGAAGATGGACCCAGAGTGAAGCACAAGTCAAGAAGAAAATAAAGAGAATAGGAAAACGAAATGCATGCATAAAGATTCCTACCTCTAGACAGTCTTCCACCTTTATCATTGCCCCTAGATTCCTCTAGGGCTCTCTAGTCAGGAAAATTCCAGAACATGACCCCAGTGAGCTGGCCTGAACTGATGGGTGGACACTGCCCTGGCAACCACCAGCTGGGGGTTGGACCTCACATGTGTCCAGGGCTCTTGGAGGAAGGGAGGCCAGACAGAGGCTGCTTCCACCCCTCTAAAGTCAGATAGTGGCTGCCCAGTGTTGGTGTGGATATGAGGCGGTAGAAAGAAGCAATACCTACAGCAAACTGAGCTCCACAGCTCACTCTGCACCTGGGCATGCCATAGGGCCACAGACCTGTGCCATACCATACTCTCCCAGTCCCAGCAAATGGGCAGAACCCAGCCACCCTCACAGATTCCCAGAAAGAAAGCTTCTGCATGTAGCAAACAAGAAATTAGATCCACACATGTGGCAAAAGTTAGACACAGTGAGCTGTGCTGGTTTTTCCCTCTCTTTCCCTTCCTTGGCAACTTTCTTAAAAGAAAAAACCAAAATAACAATTACAACAACATAATCTTCCCTTGTAACTAAGTTCAGAGAGGACATAAATTGTATTTGCTTTCCCCTAATGACTATTGGTTCTACTTTCAAATTTTAGACTGTTTACAGTGAACAGGAAAACCAAGAAGTAAAATAAAACGGAAAGGCACAAGACATGGAATAGGAAAGATGGGGTGTGAAACTCATCTCCAGGCATTTTTGAGGGGGCTTCAAGGGTGTGATATGACTTCTCTGAATACTTGGCCACCGTGTAAATGGCCTGTGCTAGGATATTAATTAGTTTAAGTAGGATAATAATATCTACAAGGAGCCTCCCACTATGGGAATGCCTCTAGGAATGTGCATTTCTTTCTCTGCAGTCAAGGGACAGAAACAAAATAAGGGTCCTGGAGATAATAAACAAAAGAATCAATCACTGCAATCCAGCCCCACTGCTGAGACACCTTTTCAAGCCCAGGCTTGAGACAGGCAAAGTTGTCTGTAGTCAGGGGACCAACTTGTTGGATTCCCCAAGATCCAGAATGTGACAATTTCTTAACAGAATAAAAGCAGTCAGTGTGGTGAGGAAGGGACGTCCCACCAGGCTTTGCCCAGGCCTTACCTTAAGGGAACAGCAAACATTCAGTTCTCAGGTGTTCTACCCACCCACATTGTTTTATTTCTACACCTTCACCAAATCAAACTTAAATTTGAGAGAAAGAAAAATAACAAAAAAGCTTGTTGAAAACGTTGCTGGTTACGATTGAGAAGCAGCACAGGGCAGGCAAAAGTTAAGATATTCAGGTTTGAGTCTTAGCTTTGGCACTTCTAGATGGTCTTGGGCAAGTCCCCATCCTTTGGCAGACCTCACTCAGCTGCAGTAAGAGGAGGCTGGACCAGATGGCCTCTATGATTCAAAATACCATAGGGCTCCAGGCCAAATCTTTATGTGGCATCATGATGCATTTCCTGTGATCACTCAGGATTTTTGGAGAGCTTCTTGACCACCTAATAGGCAAAAAATAGAGTAAATGGATGATGCACAGCAGATCCAATGATCAACCATGCCGCAGTCTGATACTTTTGTCATGTACACCCAGACTAGGTTGTTCTTCTAATGTCCATGAATCTTCAAACACAAACAAGACTCCTGACTCCTACAAGAGATGGATTAATAGGCCCCATGGTCAGATTTCTGATTACCTTGACACTCTGTAGTGATTTCTCAAATCCCTTGGGGTTCTAGCAATCAGGGCTTCCTAGCTGCAGACAATGGCATCTACTCCAGGTAGCTGGAAGGAAGGAAGGGAGGAAGGAAAGGAGAAACAAAGTGATTGATTGATTGCTTAATTGAGATAGGGTCTTGCTATATTACCCAGGCTGGAGTACACTGGCATATTCATGGCTCACTACAGCCTGGAAATCCTGGGCTCAAGTGATCTTCCTGCCTCAGCATCCTGAATAGCTAAGACTACTGATTTTTTTTTTTTTTTTTTAGTAAAGACAAGGTCTCATTATGCTGCCCAGGTTCAGAAAGGAATTTATTAGAGGGTGTTATAAGGTTAAGGGACAGGAATCCAGCAAGACAGAGAGGCCCTCTGTAAATGATAAGTTTCTATTCACACTAAGCCAGGTCAGACCCCTTTGAAATCCAGGTCAGACAGACCCCATTCTCTGCTGAGTGAGGTAGGGGAGGGTGGGGGGAGAGGGTCAGAGTTAGAGCTGGGAATTTGCCCAGCTCCTTTCTCTGAAGAGCTCTGGACTCTGACATCCATGAACACTCATGACTTCCAGCTACCCTGTGAAGTCAGAGAAGCCCTTCCCCCTGGCCCCCTTCTCCCCTGCCCTGATAACTGTATAGATGGAGGGGCTGAGGCAGTCATGCTATGCCCAGCCTTTCAAACAGTCAGATCCAGCAGAACAAGTCCAAGGGTTCACATTGATTCTCAGTACAGGCACCCACAGAGGTTCCCTCACGATTCTGGGGCCGTGGCCAAACTCATGCTCAGAGATGATTTTTTTTGCCCCCAATGGAAATTATAACCCAGTGCTGTTTCCTTCCAGAGCTTGTGATCCTACCGTTGTGAGCAGACTTCCAGATGACCTTCAAGAGGCTGCCAAAGCAAAAGGAATGGGTTGCATCTGCAAACTGCTCTCACCAAAGCACCCTCAGGGCTACTGCACTAAAGCTGGAGGTGTAGGGACCACCCTCAGCAGCCTGGTCAGGTTCAGTATCACCCCACCCCCACCCCAGCTACACCCTCAGCCCCTGAAGAGAGAAACTGTGTCTGTGTCTGATCTATCTTTGTAGCCTTCAAAGGGCATCTCAGGAAGTGTAGGATGAACTGAAGGGCCCCTTTTTGCCCCAGGTTCTTAAACCAGTCGATGGGCAGGGAGGATTATGTGATCTCTATGACAACAGAATAGACATCAAATGGTTTGGTTTAGTTTTATACTACCCAGCATCCTCCCTAACCAGACCTGATTTCAGGTTGGGAAACTACCTATGGTTTTCTGCTATTGGGACTCTCCAAAGCCACTCAATTCCTATCATTTTTGAGCTGAGTTCTCCAGTCCTCTGTCTGATATGGTGATCTACCCCTCTCCACACACACACCTCATTCTAACCCTAAGGATTCCAAAGAATCCTGATTGCTATAAATGCAACAACTCACCTCAACTCAGAGCACTATGCCTCCAGGACTCTATCTGGGAGCAATGACAACCCTCCCCCACACACACATGCCACACATGCGCACACATGCATGGGCTGCCACCCAGAGGCACCAGCTCAGCCCTGGCCCTGCACCTGTCAGCATTCACCCAGCAGCTGCCACATTAATAAAGCACACAGGGCTTTCGCCTGCCAGCTCTGACTTGGTTGACAATTCCATCATGTCAAGGGCAGTTTTCTTTCCTTGCTGGTTGGCATGTTCATTTTTCTCCAGACTCTAAGTGCCAGGTTGCTTCAGGCACCTGGGGGCAGGAGCTCTGCAGGCACAAGTGGGCAGATGGACAAAAGAAGGAGCAATGAACACCCAGGCTTGGCAGGGTGGGTCTGAGACTGTGACTGCTCCCCTGACCCCATACTGGGGGTCAGCCACCTCTCCACCTGGCACCACTCTGGAGCAAGTGTGGGTCTCCCCTTTTTCATTTGCCAGAAATGCTCATGCTTGGCTCTCTACACACATGCATCCACTCGATTTGCCTCTTCTCTGGCTTGTCTGCTTGTGCCAAGTTGCTGGGTGTCCTTAGGCAGATCAGCCTCAGCTTTATCCCAGAGGTGCCCACAGTGTGGACAATGACCATATGTGAGGGTGGCACTCAAGAGGAGATGGCTCCAGTCCTTCTGGGAGGCCTTCATCCCTGCGTTGCCCTCATCAGCCCCAGCCTCAAGTTGTGGAAACTAGGAAACCGATCCTCAAGTAACACCCTCCCCAAAGCTGGTGAGCAAAACTGGCAGAACCAGAGTCCTCTGAGTATTTTAGATTTTTCATCATTAAAAAATGTTTATCGTCAGGGCTCAGGGTGACTCTAGGAGTGGGTGAGCTCCTTTCCCACTGGGACCCTCACAAGTTTATACAACTTGGGCTCCAGTCAATATAACTTGGGCTCTAGTCAGCTCCCTCCTCGAGCCTCCTTCCTGCCTCATCTATAAAAGGAGGCACATGTGTCCAACCCTCCTTTTCCTAGAACCTCTCAAGGAGATGAGACAGAGAAGTTGACTTTTTGATGAAGTAAAAGCACAAAAGAAGAAGATAAAGCAGGGAAAATAAATGTAAACCTCAGGGTGCCCTCTTTTTCCAAAATGTTAGAATACTCACTGTGAAAAAATACTAGTCCTGCCCTGCAGACCACTCCTGTGTGAGTCCTGTAGCTCCAGGTCTTTTGTTACACCGAGAGGATGCAAACTCTAACATCCTTTCCAAACTGATTCCTCAGAGGGAATGCCATTGGCATCAGAGATTAGTGTTGGCTAGTGTTTCCTGAAGAGGCAGAGGCAGAAAATCTGTCTTCCAAGTGACCCAGAGCAAAGCACTCAACTCAGTTTACCATCTGTAAAATAGGGTTGGACTAAATTATATCTATAGTTCACCCCAGATCTACCAGCGTATGACTAATTGGGATGCCAAGTCTCCCACTTTCTCAGAGAATAACTAGTCTACTTGTAGCTCAACTGCTGAGCTTCCATGAGCTCATACAGAGAAACACACACACTCACACCTATACACTCACATACATACCCATACACACACATGCTTATATTCACTCAAACACACATACTCACACACATATATGCTCATATACACATTCACACACATATACATATACTCACTCAAATATATACATAAACTCATACATATATACGTAAACACAAACAAACACACAGATGCTCGCACATGCATACATACACTCATACACTCACAAATAGTTCTCGACAAGACAGCTGAGACCCACACAATATTACTCCTGGGTACAGAAGCCTGCCCCCACCATCCTCCTGGTCCCACTGCTCCCAACACCACCTCTACAGGTGCCCCACTAGGATACTGTTGCCAGCCACAGCCATGTGGGCCTGAACAGAACTGTCCAGAGTGCCTGGAGCTGAGATGCAAGAACCATTTTCTCAGCACTAAAAATGGGGACAAGTATCTTACAGCAGGACAGAACATCTG
>CAUYQG010285794.1:0-14723 GCA_963574415.1 Tarsius wallacei | reverse complement strand
AGTTGGAGTCTCACTCTGTTGCCCAGACTGGAGTGCAGTGGCTGCTCCCGGCCACCGCAGCCTCAACCTGCTGGGCTCCGGCGATCCTTCCGCCTCAGCCTTCCAAGTAGCTGGAACTACAGGCGCGTGCTACCATGCCTGGCTAATTTTTTGATTTACTATAGAGATGAGGTCTCACCTAGTTGCCCAGGCGGGTCTTGAACCCGCAGGCTCAGGCAATCCACTCACCTCGGCCTCCCAAAGCGTGGGATTACAGGCTGAGACACCAAGCCCGGCCTATTTACGTTTTCTAGTTTGTCCTTCACATAACACTTTCATAAGAAGAAAAAAAGTGTTTCCACCTAAAAACACACATAGACAAAAGTCCACACAGATCCAGCTGCATTTTGGGTCCTGCCACTGCCACCTGCAAGCCCTCAAGCAAGCAAACCAATCAGAAACAAGTTCTAGTTTGGCACTGGCTTCACCTGATGCTGAGATTCCAAGTATTTAGTATGCGGTAAGTCTAACCAAATCCACCTGATGGGGAAAGCCTAGAAAGCAAAGCCTCGCCAGCAAAATGTGACAGACATTCACGAGCGGCAAGCCAGAACACGTCCAGCCTCCAACCAAGTCCTGGAGGACACCCAAGTATTGGAAAGGTTCATCGTTTTATAAATGGAGGCAGAAGGCTAACAGGTTAAGTGGCAGGAAGATGTTTCCATTTTCCAAAATGGGCACAGTCTTAGTAACTCTGCTCTCTCAGCTTTGGGAGGCTCTTCTTGAAGGCGCCATGGTCCTAAGACCCAGTCCCAGCATCACTGCACCAGTCTCAGCTAGACCTTGCCCCTGAGACTCCACGCAGGCATGACTCAGGGGGCTGGCAGGGAAGCCACCCCATGACCACTCCCCAGGTCTATGGCATAGCTTGGATGCCTGCCCCCTCCAAATCTCACATGGAAATGTGACCCCTGTGTGGGCTATGGGGGTGATCCCTCATGGATGGCTTGGTGTTGTCCCACTAACAAGGGAGCTCTTGGCCATTAGTCCCACAAGACGTGACTGTGGACAAGAGACTGGCACCTCCCTTACTCCCCCCATGACGACAGCTCCCCCTGCCCTCCCTCCACAGGGAGGCTTTAAGGCCTTGCCAGAAGGGTGCAGGCACCATGCTCCCACAGCCTGTAGCACCCTGAGCCAAACACATCTCTTCTTTGTAAATTACAGTGTGAGGTGTTCCTTCAAGGCAAGGCAAAGGGACTCGATAGCCCGGTGCCCGCAGGGCGTGGCTCTTTGGTGGCTTCTCCCCAGGTTTGGGCCAGCTGCCCCTAACTGGATTTAACTGTGACCCAAAATACCTAAAACAAGACAGCCCAGGCTTTGCAGACATGCTGGGGGTGGGGGTGGCTTTCTCATCAAGGGACATTATTCTGGGGTGTTGTGCTTTGGCTGACTTTGGTATACTGTGTGATCCATAAAGAATCACCAACACCAGATAGGATGATGCAGTGATTTAGAAATAATACATCACTTAGCATTTCCTTAAATTGTTTCTCAGCCCCGTTACCCATGCCCCTGGGAAACAGTGACCTGGGAGAGTTAACATGGTGCAGCTCAGCAGTCTCTGGGTATCCAGGCATGACGCAGATCATCCTATGTGAGTAAGTGACTGCCTCCCTGCTACCCCTCGTCCCAAGACCACAGGACTCCCACCCCATTAGCTGAGGCCTGTCCCTAAAAACTGGACCTTCGCGATTGGAGTGAGCTCTAGGTGGGACCCTCAACACCACCTGCCACGTGTTTTCAAAGCACATTGCCACTCTGGTTCCATGCTCAGATCCTGTACTGAAGTGACACTGCAAGGTTTCCAGGTCTTAAAGTCATCCTGACCAGAGGTTAGAAAAACAACTGATTCAGCAAATCAGTTATAATTTCTTTCCACGATTATGTAAATTACTTCAGGATTCACACAGGCATCTGCAATTAGAAGCCAAGATAAACTTACAAAATATTTACTGATTGTCATTTAAGTCCACTTTAATAATAAAGTCTGTTATTTATGCAAGAAATATTGGATGGAGTAGGAAAAAAAAGCCAAGAGGATATATTAGGATTAAAGTGCACATTCGGACTTTTATTTGTCCTGAATTCTGGGAAAAACCTTATTGTGCGACATTTAATGTAACCAAAGAGATCACACATTTCTAAACATGTAGCACAAGACACCTGTAGCATCTTGGAGATGCCATTTTTTTTCTAACGTCTCCAGGAGTTCTGGCAAGGGCAATGCCTATTAAGAACGCACTTTGGGGTAAAGTTTTAGAGTGCTTAGAACTATTTTCCTCCCAATTTTCATTTGTAAGAAAAGTGAATCATTTCCACAGAAGGATACCAAACTTTTTAGAACTAAGAATTGCACTTCTAGATACATCTTGGATAACAATTTCAAGAGAAATTACATGAATACAAATTCAATGCCAAGAACCACATTGATTTGGTTTTTCTTAAAATGAAAATTCCCTCCATTTCCATTGTAAGTTCTACTCAAAGATGGCAAACATGTTACGATTCTTGACCAATAAACCCCCTTAAATGTCACTGGGCCACTCTGACAGACCCAAGCAAAACACAGTTTGGTTAGGAAAGGTTCAAACAGTATGAAAACAATATCAAACTTCATACATTATACCTTTAACTATTCTCTTAGCTCAAATTGCCAGAGCAGAGTATTTTTAAAGTCTTTCACAGGAGTGATTAAAACACCCCCCCATACCCGCAATGTGCTCAAATTCACGTGTGGAATTTTCAAAGCAAGTGGATGCTTCAACCACCAAATACTTAACCGCTCCAAATCCAGACTTTCAACCTCATGCCTTACGGGCAACTCTATTAAGCAATTACACATCAGTTAAAGCGGCCCAAATGTCTGCACTAACACTATGTGCTCATTATTCTGACTTTTATCAACTCTAATTTCTGCAGAATGCAATTCCTTTCGTACTTGAGGCTAAGCTTATTTACCGAATAAACCATGCTGGACATCAACAAATGTAATCGGCTTAGCTAAACTGATACCCAAAAGGACATACCTATTCCAAGTTTAAGTTTTAAAATGTTTTTAGCTTTTGATTTTAAAATTTAACATAAAAAAATCCTACCCTGCGATAATGTTAACTAAAAAAACCCAACAATCAGTCGGCTGTATCTGTAAAGACCACCTGGACACAGCTCACAGGAGGTAAATTCAAAGTTCACATAAAAACGCTGCCTCAGGGCAAGCGCTTGGCAATCGAGACATCCAATGTGGTTGGCACGTGGACCACACACCTTTGTCAGCTAACGGCATGTGACACTGACATCAAGGAGACCTTCTGAGGGCTCCCTGGGAGGGCAGAGCTGTGTCACACCCACCTCACCTCCAGCATGAGAAGCAGGACCCCAGCAGTTGGACCCAGGCCCCAGGAGACTGGTCAGTCTCCTCCAACAGGAAACCCAAGGACATTCTGGAAGGTCAAGGGCACACCCCATCTTGCTTCAATGAGTTCACAGCAGCAGTGACTAAAACGGGCCCTGCCGGGAGGTCAATTATCCTGGCAAGTAAAATTGCAGCAACTGTACCCCGAAAGGAGCCAGAAACGTCTTTTTAAAGTTAGTGCCCAGGATCCACCAGCAGGCCACACGTTGCAGCAGAAACAGGGAAGAGAAGGAAGAGACACAGTCTACGTGCGTGGCCTGGAAGCTGGGGAGGCATGAACACCAGGCGCCGGCTATAAAGCTCCAGCCATGGTGACTAGGGACAGGATGTCTCAGGGTGAGGCTGTGGCAAGGGCCACACCCAGGCCAGCTGGATGGCCACAGAACCACAGACATGGTGGAGAAGCATCGGAAGGAGCAACTCGACAGACAATCCTTTATCTGTTGAATCTAAAAAGGAAACACCCAAGCTTGGGTCTTGTTCATTTTGTTGCTCACAACTCACTTTTCTAGTAATGGGTTTTACTGTGTTTTACAAGAAGTACTGATGGCAGTGACCAGGGATTTCAGGGGGGAAAGTCCTTCACCACGGACAGGCTAAGAAAGCCATACACGTTCTGGGAAACCATGACGAGTGCCATCACAGCGTGATGTGAGCACATGGCCTGCCCGTCACCCGCTTCAGAGAGCTAAGTGTGCTCAGAAGCAGATAGTTTGGACTTGTATAACACACCCAGCTCCTCTAACACTGAAATTATCTAGAAAGATTTGAACTGAGGGCCAGTGAGATGCTGCATCATCAAAACTCTTCCCAGGAACTGAGATAATGATTCACTCGTTTCCCTTGGAAAGGAAGGTCCTGTGTTTACACACACTTGGGAAACACCCTGCAGCCCCTCCTGGGAGGTGCAACACCCATCAGCCTGCAGAGCAGTAAAGAAATATGTTTAATTACACACGTGTCCTCCCTCCCCAGGGTTGTGTTAACACCTTGTTCAGAAGACATAACTTTCAAATGCCTATATGATCGAGACTCCAGATAGCAATAAAGTCTGTCCAGATGTCTCTCTCAGTGGTATCTTCATTTACGAAGAGACAATACCCCCATGCCCACCACACGCACAGAAGCACTGAGGCAACCAGCGAGCTACTCCAGGCAGGGACATCCCTCCAGGGCACGCATGAAGCGCCAGCACAGCCCCTGCTGCTCTAGGCAATGCTCCGGGCATCTCTGCACCCCCATACATCAGGACGGCCAGTCCCAAGGGCCACCTGTTGAACACTCTCCCAGAATTCTGAGTCTTTGCAGCCCCCGAGCTCCAGCACTTGCCCTCCCCTCCTTGGAAGTGCAGTGCAGCTCAGACCCAACCAGAGCCAGGAGGAGGCCTGGCCCTTGGCAGGAGACTGCCAGTGGTCAGGTTCCCTGGCCTCCACTACAGTGCAGACACACATCTAAGGGGGATTCAGTGGGACAGGACTCGGCCCTCAGGTGCCCACAACCACAAAATCCATCCACCCCAACCAGGGCTGCCTGCCTTCTCCCACAACCCATGGCATCCACAGCCCATGGGGCTGTCTATACTGCATGCGCCCCAGGGTAGGCCTCTAGACACAGACACCATCGCAGCCTCGAAAGGGAAAGACAAAAGGCAAGCCATGTCAGGGCCAGCGACAACATTCTCCCCTGACCACCAACCAGTTCTTGTTCACCCAGCTCCCATCTCAACCCTACAACATGCCTCCCCCTCAACCGTGGATTCACTTCTCCAACTCCTCCATCCCCTTCCGAGGCAGCGTCCGGAGCTCAAGCAGCTTTACAGGGTCACATGGCCATGCAATGTAGGGCACAGAGCTGGCTTTCTCACGTACCCTTCCAACCACCAAACCACTAGTCTCTGAAGGTCAAGATTATCATGAAACTTTATTTACACAGCACGCAGCAGTCAGCCCTGCAGCTCAAACAACACCAATAAAGTGAGGGGGCCCTGGGCCACTTACTGTTCACGTAAACACTGAATGCCACGGAAGCACTGACATCAGCGTTGGCCACAAGGAACGTGTACGTGCCTCCTTCAGTGCCTTTCAGTCTGGTGAGATGGAGTTCACTCACATACCTGCAAGAGAGGACAGGGCATCAGTCACCTACGATGGTCCCAGGCATGCCCCTTTCCATTTCTACCACGACTCACTCCATCCATGCTAATGCATGTTCCACCAGGACACACGTGCTGCCTGGGAGCAACACAAGGGCGACCAGCCCACCATGCCATTTTCTCCCTGCCCGCGGGGTCCACGTCCCCTTGAACTGCCTGCTTACACCGCAAACACTGGCCTTGGTGGGGTCCACACCCCTTTCTCCCTGCGATACCTCCTGGGTCACCCTGCCGCTGTCCCTACAGCCTCTGCTCTTCCAGCTTCTGACCTCCACAGGGCCACCAGACTACTGTGCAAACGAGCACCCCTACCCCCAGGGTCTCCGGTTGAGCCTACAGTGCATGCCCTGCTCCACATGACCATGTGCCCCAGGGCTGGGCCCAACTGGGGAGATGGGACTGTGCAGACCCTGCCCTGTGCATGACGGCAGCCGCCCTCCCAGTGGCTACTGGCTGCTTCCAGGCTCCACCTGCACCCTGAGGACTCTGTTCCGTGTCCTCGCGTCCATAGCTGCTGTTCTGCCTAGCCCCCACCAGCTGGTCTCCATGGAAGTGGCTTACAGGCCAGGGGACAGCCACGGGGGCTGATCCTGACTGGGTGACAGGCCAGCTCAGAGCCCCAATCAGACACTCCTACCCACCTCTGTCCCCTCCTGCCCATGACTACACTCCCTGGTGGGTCTCTCCTTTCACAAGCCCCTGGCCCTAGAACCTGTCTTAGGTTCTGGGCAGACGTGACCCTAGAGGCTTCCTACCCAACACCTCTACTCAAAACCCCGCCATCAGCCTCAAGCCCGACAGCCCCCAGCGAACTTCTGGTCCTTGCTCTCTTACTCAGCCCGGATGTTGCCAGCCCCTCTCCCCCTCACCAAGTCTATCCTCTTCCCTCCCACCTGCGGGCCTTGGCACAGAACACTGTCTCCCCTCACCATGTTCTTCCAACAGCCGACTGGAAAAACAGACTCCATCCAGGCTCCCGTCCTCACCGCCACAAGGCCTTGCCCAAGTGCCTCACCCTCGATCCCTCAGTCTCCTCTTCTGTAGAGGTGGGGGAGGTAAGAGTGCTCACTCCTAGGGTTAAGCACTCAAGACCACGCCTGGTAGGGCAGCCATTGACAGTCCACCTAGCACAGTCATCACGGCCACACTATGACATTTGCAGGGCTGACATGAGAGCTGATGTCCACAGCTGGGCAGACTGCCCAAGGCCCTGGCAATTCTCATTTTCCTGGGGTTCTAAGAAACAACCACAGGTACCAAAGTCCCCGTTCTTCTGAAAAGCATGAAGTACTGTGTCCTGAGTCTATGCCGGTCACTGCGTAGGGCTCTCCTTGGAACCCCAGAAAACCCTCCTCCACTTCAAAGAAAATGAAGGCCCAGGGTTTGCTGTGTGTGCACATGTGAGTGCACATGTGTGCATGTGCTTATTTGCATGCACACGCATGCTCTAAACACACAGCACGTGAAATGTTCGGATGCAACTGTGGAGGAAGCCCTGACGTCCCTCCTCACTGGTGTCTCCTCACACATCGAGGGGCCGAGGGGGTCTGGGAGCCCAGAAGTAGGCATGTTGTCCAGTCAGGGTCCCCTCCTACCTGATGCTTTCATTCTCAGACTTAGGGTATGCATGCCACTTCTCAGAGAAGCTTCTGTTCATGTAGACCCACTGCTGGTGCTCAGGCTTGGGATATGCCTCGTATTCAACAACCAGATTGACATTCTCTCCATCATTCACAAACATGGTCGTGTTCATCACAGGGAAGATGTGAATGAACCCTTTATCTAGTTAAGTAGGGCAATACAGAAAGACATCGTTATCCACAGCTACTCAACAAAAAACCCAACCTCGTCCTGGAATTACAGAGATTATGGACTGGCTTCCAGTATTCACTGGTAATAACCAGTAACAATTTAACTAGCCATTTTGCATTTTATTTTCCTCTTGTAGGATCACTGCCATAAACTAAGAAAAAAGCGAACCCTTGAAATGCTGGTTCTTCCATGTCTGTCTCTTAAGTCATGCTCTTAAAAACCTATCATTATCTTGCTGGGTGTGGTGGCTCATGCCTGTAATCCCAGCACTTTGGGAGGTCGAGGCAAGAGGACTGCCTGAGCTAACATGTTCGAAACCAGCCTGAGCACCATGGCAAAACCTCGTCTCTACAATAAATCAAAAAGCCAGTCGGACATAGTAGCGCATGCCTGTGGTTCCAGGTACTTGGAAGGCTGAGGCAGGATCACCTGAGCCTAGCAGGTCAAGGCTGTGGTGGTCTTGAGTGTGCCACTGCACTCCAGCCTGGACGATAAAGTGAGACTCCAACTCAAAAAAAAAAAGGTATCCAGGTGCGTGAGACTATTATGTAGCAAGAGTTAAGAACTACTACAAAAAGTGTATTTGATCAGAAGGCTCTAATTAAAAAGACTAATTCTGCCAGGCATGGGGGCTCATGTCTATAATCCCAGCACTTTGGGAGGTAGAGGCAAGAACACTGACTGAGCCCAGGGTTCAAGACCAGTCTGGGCAACTTGGTGAGACCTCGATTCCACAATAAATTTTTAAAAATTAGCTGGGCATGGTGGCATGTGTCTATGAGTGGTTCCAGCTACTTGGAAGGCTGAGGCGGAAAGGTCATCTGAGCCCAGCAGATTGAGGCTGTGGTGGCTGTGTGTTCTAGCCTGGGTGAAATAGTGAGACTCTGACTCAAAAAACAAAAAACAAAAAAACAAAAACAAAACAAAAAAACCTACCGCCATCTTAAATGTCTTCTAAATCTGCTTGTCTTGCTACTTACCAGGTTAAGAACATCTGGACTAAATGGCCATGCCCAGGCCCAGTTTAACTGTGAATACGATCACGTGACAAACCAGGACAGAAATAGCCCTGGTATATGATTAAATGTTGGAAAAAGATCACTTAGGATTTGAATAAAGTGAACCAGGTCTTCTCCTCATTGCATGTATCACAGATAAATCAAAGGCAACACTTTTACATCAAGCTGTATTTCTCTATTTTTATTTTTTGAGACACGCTCTCATCACTCTATCACCCAGACTGAAGTACAGTGGTACGATCACAGCTCACAGCATCCTCGAACTCCTGGGCTCAGGCAATCCTCCTGCCTCAGACTCCAGAGCAGCTGGGACTACAGGCAAACACCTCCAGATCCTGATAATTTTTTATTTTTTTCTAGAGATAAGGTTCTCGCTATGTTGCCCAGGCTGGTCTTGAACTCCTGGCCTCAAGCAATCCTCCTGCCTCAGCCTCCCAAAGCGTTAGGATTACAGGTGTGAGCCACTGTGCCCAGCCCTCAGCTGGTATTTTTAACTAAACAGTAGAACTGACCCCTATCATACCTCTACTGAGGGAGTAGTTTGCTAGGCTTTTCGGAAGCAACAGAAGGAAAAAAAACCATAGAAGACAAATTTAATTATATAAACATTTTTAAATGTCTATATACTAAAATTAATTAAGGTAACAGGGAAAAGAGGACAGTAAAATATAGAAGGAAAATGTTTAGTTAAGCTAGTAATTAAACTAAGATATCACTTTTCACTTATTAAAAATAGCAAAACTAATTTTAACTAAACTCAATAATTTTGCAAGTGTGGAAAAGCAGCACTGAATTACACACTGTAACTTGGCATACTTTTTAAAGAAAGCATTTAGCAATATAGAATTTTTAAAAAAATTATCTATTCTTCTATCTAATCTTGTAATTTCCATTTGAGAACGCGTCTTAAAGTGAGGAAGAAAGCTACACACAAAAAAGCGCTATTTACACCAGCTATAATCACTTTGAAAATGAAAAACAGAGATCTGGTTAAATAAATAATGCAGGCCAAGCATGGTGGCCCACGCCTGTCATCCCAACACTTTGGGAGACCAAGGCAGGAGGAGCACTTGAGCCCAGGAGTTTGAGACCAGCTGGGCCACATGGCAAAACGTTATTTCTACAAAAAATTTAAAAAAATTAGCTGGGTGTGGTGGTGCGCACCTGTAGTCCCAGCTACTCAGGAGGCTAAGGTGGGAGATCACCTGAGCCCAGGAGGTTGAGACTGCAGTGAGCTGTAACTGTTGTGATTATTATGATGAAGCCACTGTACTCCAACCTGGGTGACAGAGTAGCACCCCAACTCAAAGTAAAGAAATAATTTTAAGTTCTTAAAAAGTAGTCCTTAAAAATGGTTCTATGATAATAATATTGGCAAAAGCTTCAAAAAGAGTAATAAAGTAACTGCCAATATTACCTAGCTGCCATTTACAAAATACTAACTGTGTGCCAAGAATGTCCCTAAGCTCTGTAGTACACATTGCACTTAATAATTATAGCAAATATTTAATCATATGTCAACATTGAGAGACAGAGTTTATAACATTTAATTTATAGAAAATGGTCTTAGATGCCATCCAGTGGAGCCTAGACTTGAACCCAGGTCCGTGAGAAGCCAAGTCTGGCCTCTTCTTATGATAAGCACATCCTAGTCTCTCTAAACTTGAAGTGAGAATGAGTAAAATTGTAGGGAAAATTAAAAGCTCTGTTACATACAAAAATATAAGCAACATGCCAAAGTCTTAAAAAATGGCTGTACCAAGTTACTGGAAGCATAGAAGAATTCTATTTATATTCTTTGATTTTTTTTTTTAATTTAAAACGATCATTCACTAACTTTGGTGCTGTCTGGTTATATTTTAAGTCCCACGTGAGTCTGTAAGGACAGCTTTTCCGGTTATTTAGTTTCCTATAGATTCAGAATAAAAAATACAGCCCACTTACCCTTCGTCCATTTACCAAACAGAAAGGATTTTTCAAGGGAGAATGGAAAACCATCCCAATTAAAACCAGAGAGAGATAGAAACCACCACCCTGTTCTAACACCCGCCATCATACATGACGAATCCTCTAAAGCTAACAGACTAATTCCCAGGGACTAAACCTTGCATCTGAAGGTGACATTGAACTTTTACATTCTCAAGGTCATAAATCCAATGCAAAATACTCAAATATTCCAGACAACAATATTTGCACTGAAATCATTTCTCTCACTGTTGCTGTATATAAGACACTTAGGTCTCCCAGAGCTGTCTAGCATCTAGTTTGCTTGATACGTTACTGTCTAGCATCTAGTTTGCTTGATACGTTACTTGGCGGGTCAGAACTCTACATACAAGAGTACAATACAAGAGCCTTTAGAAGGACACCACCCAGGGTGTTGGAACACAGAGGGCTGGAGCACTGTACCTGGCTTGTCCTAACTTAACACCAGCAATGGCCCTTCTCAGGCACTTCTGCATTAAGAAGTCAGAGATAACTCGGCTGACACTTCGTAAAACCCGTGGCCTCTCTCCTTCCCAGTGTGGGGACTTGACATCGTGCTTCTCCAGAGAGGAAATGCAGGCAGAGTGAAAGCAGGTGACTGGAAATCTTAGTGGCACAGCCCCAACTCAAGACAGGGCACACGGGATGGGCAGGAGTCATGGGCAAGGTCATGCCACCTTGCCTCACCACAATAACCTCCACACTGTCCACATGCAGCCCATGACATCACGTTGGACACCGTAAATACACAAGGAACAAAGTAACAAGTAAAGAAAACCAGGCCAGGGTGGTTCTAGACTCCTGTCTCCCCTGCCCCCACTCGGCTTCCAAATCCTACTCCAACCCCTAACACGGCTTTTCTGTCTCTTCCTGTTCCTGTCCCACCCAACCCACCCACAACACAGCACAAAACCCAGGTTTCACGGCCGCAAGTCCTTCCAGTCAGTTATAATTCTTGGAAATTGATGGGTGGATTTTAAAAATCCGATTACATACAACAATGCGCTCAAAACATCCTTCCTAATTGCTTTCTGGAGCCGAAGCTGATATATCAACACGCTCCCTAATCAACTTAGCAAATTAGTGCTTATGGAGTTTAATATTTTAAAAGCATGGCCTTCTATTCAAATTAATAAATGGTTCACAAGCACATTTAGGGACAAGCAGGACACTCTCCATGCTGGCTCTAACTGCAAGCAGGGGCCTCAGCCATGTCCAGTCTGGTGAGGCACATCCCACTGTCACCTGAACAGAAACACCAAAATGCCATGAGGTAGTTGTGGGATGAATCAGCGCTTAGCACTGCTATGTGAACTCTTGGGGAAATTGGGAAGGGCAAAAAGGAGGAAATGAGAGCAAATACTGCTTCATTTTATTATTATTCATGATGAAGACTCTCACCGCCCTAGAAGCATTTCATCAAAGTCAAGCACTAGAAATTAAAAACATTAAAAACACAGAAAAATGGATGGCATGCAAACAAGACTCAAAAGACTTTTGCGTCAGTGAGGTCATTTTAAAATGATGATTGTTCTCAGTCAATCCAAGGCATGAAGACACTCGCTAGGCTCAGCCTTCTTTAAGTCAATGCCTGGAAAATGAGTGATAAGTGAAATTCCTAGAGCAGGGAAGACAAGGCAAAGCCAGTTGTGCCTGCCACTGTGATGTGGTCAGGAAGCTCGGCATGCCTTCGCATATGCCCTGCAGAGAACTGATTGTGCACTCGGGGTTCCTTCCCAGACCCGTCCTCTAAGCTTTGAGGCTGGGGAGAAGGGTGAGGTGGGGAGGGAGGCTGCCAGACCGGAGATGCCCTCTTCAGTCCTTGCTGTGGGTGAACTGGGAGCACACAGCCATTTGCCCAAGGCAGAGGCCCGGCCAAGAGCCCGAGAAACACTTCAGGCCCCAGACAGAGTGTCTGCTTTCATTTCCAGCCTCAGATGCTCAGCAAATGCGAGCCTCTCTCAACAGCCTCCACATGGTGCTGTGGCCTTGTGGAAAGAGCAGAGAAGGCTGCACGGGAAACCATGGGCTGGAACACCAGTCCCAGCTACCCACCGTCCTCGAACACACTGGCAGAATTTGCTTTTGCGCTCTAGTTCCAAGCAGTCACATGATCATTTTCACTCATTCATTCATTTAGTGATGACAAAATTCTAAGAATCTGTGCAACACTCATTTATACCAAAAGAAAACTATCTGGTAATTTCTTTTTCTACGCCTACCAGTAATTTATACATTCCCAGAGAGATATTTACCTACTACTTCCAAGGTTGTTGTGACATTTGCTGATCCAAAAGTATTATTGGCGTAACACATGAACACTCCAGAATCGTTAACTCTTGCTGAGCTGATCGTGAGGGTTTCCTGACGCTCATATTTGAAGTCACCCTTATGCCAGCTATCTTGGCTTACCTGTGCTTCAGTCTGCTGGTTTCAGAGGGGGAGAAAAAAAGGCAAAGATTACCATATAATTTATATTCAGAATATTTCCTAGAGAAATTAAAAATAGCAGCAATTAACTTCCCCATATTAGCTTTCATTACACACTACTTAAGTAAGAATAATGAAGCTCATGACTCGTCCGTCCCTGGAACACTTCATATCACAGAATTACACTGAAAGACAGTCATTATTCATGATTGGAAAAATATGAAAATTTATTTTAACTATAGCACGTATAATTACAAATTTTCTGCAGTGTTACATTCTGAAAGTTGCTACATAAGAAATGTCATGGGATACTGATGCTTGAGAAGGTGAGTCAGCACACGTTATATCAGGTCCTATCATATGTCTTTTCCTATTCTATGTCCCAATGATTGGAAGAAAACACATTACTAAACAATAATGTTCTAATAAACTTGGAAACTCGCTGACAGTTCTTGCCCAGAGAATTCTGGGAAGCACTGCAGAGAGTTGCAAGGCCCATGAGACCCTAAGACCAAGTCCGGTGATCTAGGCATGAGCTGAAGACAAAGGCAGTGGATGTGCCCTTGTGAGAGTACCACCTGCCGTCATTTGTCTGCAGACATGACATGGAGAGTTCCCATGTTTAAGATGTTGTGAAAAAACAATAAAATAAACGACAGCCACTGCCAAAAGATCAGAGTTGGATGCGGTTTTCTGCACCGTCCACGTTTCCTGTAATGTGCATATATTCCTATAACAATAGAAAGAAAAACAACTGAAAGGGGAAGGTGAACAAGAGCTGGTGGGGACATGCATGGGATTGATGAGACGCGCGGGCTGGGCTGTGGAGACCGCAGCAGAGCTGGGCCATCTGGGAGCACCTCAAACCAGAGCAACCCTGGACAGGGTTGGGCAGTGTGTCCCCCACCAACCAGCTCCAGCCAGCGCACCTCCAGTCACTCAACAAACTCAAGTTCCAACGTGTTGACTGCAGTGAAAACCAGGATGTGACCTCTACAGGATCAGATAGGCAGCGCCATGGAAGTTACGACTGTGTAGAATCCAGGGAAGATGCCTCCATTACTAAAAGGCATAAACTAGGTCTATGTAAAGCTGCAACCATGTGCTATGCATGGGAAAACAGAAAAGAAATACAAAAATAAATGCCAGTCCACAGCATCTGCAAGAACTAACCACTCGAGACGACTGAGCACTTGGCCCGTGGAAACCAGGGCCAGCTGTGGCGAAATGTGAAGTATGTCCCAGATTCTGAAGACTTGATGTTAAAGTAAAACATCTCATTAACAACTTCTATGTTAATTACACGATGAAATGGCATTTTAGACACACTGCATCAAATAAAATACATCATTAAAATCAATCTTACCTTTTTTATCTTTTATCAATCTACTATCTACTCGCAAATAGAAAATTATATATCGGGTGTGAGCAATGTTTCCATGACCCAGCACTGCCAGCTGCAATGTGGGACTATACCCATTTCTCTCTCTTTTTAAATGTTCTTATGGTCTCAGACTTTTTTTTACACTAAAATAAGCACACACCAAAGCTGACTGCTGAAGTTCAATTGTCTCTAAATATAAAGAAAAAGCTGCTTTGTTGTTAACTGCAGAATCTTGGGCAAGTCAAGACTACCACTTCTCTCAGTTGTTTCTTAGAGGGTGTGAGGATCCTCCCTTCCTTTCTCCCTCCCTCATTCTCTCTCTCTCATTTACTTTCTTTTTTTTTTTTTTTTTTTTTTTTTTTGTTTTGAGTAGCAAACAGTAACCCATACAGGAGTTCAGTGGCCGCACTACGCCACCCCAGCCACAACCAGCTGGGCTACCGCGAAACATACGCCTAAGCCAAACCAATATCTGGAAAAAAACGC
>CAUYQG010285792.1:0-18348 GCA_963574415.1 Tarsius wallacei | reverse complement strand
TACCAATATGCTTCGTTCAGACACCCTTGATGATAAGAGGTGTCTCCCCGTCCCCAGACAGATATTGAGTACCGTTAATCTCGTCTCCCTTCCCCTCCCCTCCCCATAATTTCCCACCACTGTCAGTCATTTTCTTATAGTATTATGTTGGATGTTCAAGGTTCACTATATGAGTGAGAACATGTGATACTCTGATCATTGTTTCTGTGAGAGGTCGCTCAGTATTATAGATTCTAGTTCCATCCAAGTTGCTGCGAAATCTATGATTTTGTTTTTTTTTTTATGGCTGCGTAGTATTCCATCGTGTATATGTACCACATTTTTTAATCCAGTCCTCTTTCGATGGACAGCATGGTGGCTTCCAGGTTCTTGCTATTGTGAACAATGCTGTGATAAACATAAGTGTGCAGGTATCTTTTTTATAGAGTGATTTGAGTTCTTCAGGGTATATTCCCAGTAGGGGGATTGCAGGGTCATATGGGAGGTCGATATTTAGGGCTTTTGGAAATCACCATACTGTTTTCCACAGAGATTGCACTAGTTTACACTCCCACAAGATGCTATTTTTAATGGAGTAAGAAAAGAGCACTCAGTCCAGTATTTTCTGCTTCCAGTGGTTAATAACAAACACCGGCAACCACCAACAATAATGACAAACAGATAGAACTTGAAGAAATGTTCAAATTTCTAGCCAGCTCCAGTGTTTTCTATTATTCATTTATTTAGGACTTCACTATCCTGGGTTTATGACTGACTATTGTCAATTGGTCCACTCATTGCCCATTTTGATATATCTACTTACTAATTTACATTCACTTACTTGTTTTTAATTATGTATTAAACATGTGAAAACACACTTTCCAGAACGAAAGCTAAGCTCTGGTAAATAACCTGTTTTTATTACCAAATCATTCTCCCTCTTCTCCATCTTGACTTGATTTTGACTGGATTTTTCTAAATCCACCTACATATAAGCCTGAAATGTGTCTTTTTTATTTCAGTTGTTTTTAGTTTTATTCTACAGAGATCATGCAGTTTGTAATTTTGAGAGATGGTCCTTTTTTCACCTAAAAATGAATTGCTAAGATCCATCCATATTGCTGCAGTTCTTTGATATTTGGTTGCTAGCTACTATGTAAAGTTAGGTGAAAGTACAACTATAGTGATTAAAACTATTTCTGAAAAAATAGCATTTTCAGGTCCTTATTGTGAACCACATGTAGCTTAGTTCATCACTTGAGCCCACTGCTGGCTCAGTCACCTGCCTATAACATTTGTGAGTTGTTAAATGTTCTCTCAATGTACAAGCTTGTTTTATTTTAAAATCTCAATAATTTTATTGCACTTGTTTATTGTGAGAGTTTTGAGTGCTATTTTCTGTTCTGTTTATTCAGAGACATAAAACCCTAAAATTTCACCATAAAGATAATATCATATAAACATTGGTGACTTCTAAATCCTTTGTTAATTCCTGGTTTAACAAGTCTCTTTCAGCATATTCCCCCAGGATATTTTCTTTCTTCCTCACCCATTAAAACATTTTCTGCTAACATTGGTGAGAAACATAATAAAAGTCTGTCAGGAACTCTTGGAGCATACAATCTAAGCAACTTAGAGCTTGCTTTTCTTGTTGCTTCTTGCCTATAGCTCAACTGAGAGCATTTCTTTCTATAAGCTAATGGAGTGACATAACTGCTAAACCTTATTTTGCAAAAACTTCCTCACCAAATTTCTGAACTTTTTAAAAAAACAAAAAAGCAAGAACAAAGAAATCTTTCTGATAAATTTAATACTGTTAAACATTAATAAAAGCTGCCAACTAAGGATTTTGGTGCTCTTGACTAACCATTTGTCCAAATAACATGTATTATATAATGGTTGAGACCTTCAGGAAGGAAGACAGACTTTGGGTCAGATTGTGGCTTTGCTATGAACTAGTTTTGTGTTCCTTGACATGTTGCTGACAAAGCTTACATGTCATAAGGCTGGATGACAACATTTTCTGGCCTGAAAATAGGGAGAACAAGTGCAGTCATCTCATGGGGTCATTGTGAAATTTAAATAAGATAATGCTTATAAAATATTTAGCTAAGTGACAGATGCATCTGAGCTCTATGCATGTTAAACATTATCAACAACTTCACACTGGTCCTTGGCATGGAATAATGGCTTCTGCTTGTGACAGAGAGCTGTTTCCAATACCTCATGTCACATGTTTATACAGCATCTCCACATTGAGTAAACACAGAAACACAGGATAAATAGAGGCTCTTATTTAGGCCAATGCTCATCTGAATTTCTGTTGACATCACAATAGAACTGAACATAATATATCTACTATTACATGGATTAAAAGAGCAACTAAAAAATTAACAAACATGGATGGTCCTGCACAGTTTTCTTTGAGAAACTTCTCAATGTGGCTTTGGAAAATATTTAGATCTCAAAATTCTCACATTGACTTGAATTGCATGCTTAATATTCATTCTTCAATTTCACACATTCACTCTTTAATCAGAATTGGAGGGTATTAAGGTGTTTTAGGTATTCGGATTATAACATACATTGAAATGTTTTACAGATTTATTGGCCTGCTGCAAAGGAACGGGTGGAGTTATGTAAATTAGCTGGGAAAGATGCCAATGTAAGTATGAAAATTTAAAAATTATCTTTGGGAAGTTGATACTGATGTGATAATAAATATTTATATTGGATTGTATTGAATTAATGGCATAAGTGTATTCTAAGGCTAACATATTCTCTGTAGTGATTAATATGGTATAAAATATTTCTACCTTACCAAAGGCAATGATACTTTTCACAAAAATTCAGAAATTTAGGAATACTATACTTTCTAGTATATTAACTCTGAGTATTATTTTCTTCACAAAAATATTAGAAATACATTAAAATATTCCAAAACAAACCATCAGAAAATATTGTATTTCTAGGAATGTGTACTTTTCATGTATATATGTACATATATTTTGTAAGTGTATACAAAACCATCAGTTGTTTGAGCATTACAAATGTACAAGTGATATGCAATTTCATTTGAGTTGAAATGAAACTTAGAACACCTGTACAAATTCTTTTATGACTGGCACAGTGGCTCATGCTTATAATCCCAGCACTTTGGGAGGCCGAGGTAAGTGGATTGCCTGAACCCACGGGTTCAAGACCATCCTGGACAACTTGGTGAGACCTCATTTCTATAATAAAAAAAAAAAATTAGCTGGGCATGATGGGGCATGTGTGTAATTCCAGCTACTTGGAAGGCTGAGGTGGAGGATCACCTGAGCCCAGCAGGTCGAGGCTGCAATGGCTGTGATGGCTGTGAGCATGCCAATGCACTCCAGCCTGGGTGGAAAAAAAAATTATTATTTTTTATGGCAATATTATAGAAATAACAAAAAGAATAAGTTTAGAATAAATGACACAGCAATGTGGCATAAGAATTAGAAATAATTATTCTGAAATTCACTTAATAGTAATTATATGAAATAATTCATGAAAGATAAAAGGGGATTCTAAAATAAACTACTAGCTTAAGTCCTTAAGGACCAGAAAAATCCATAGATAGCTATGATTTAGCTATTTGTCTTGGGTGTGACTCTGTCTAGATCATCTTTTTCATGTTCAAGTTGTCCTGAGGCGCCCTCAAATTGTGTTACCTGATTTGTCTCCCGCAAAGACTGAATTTCCTCATTCAAATGCTCTGATTCAGGCCGGATGAGCTGTATTCTGCCCTGACTTCTTGCAATGTGATCATAAGAATTGCTCCTTTTTGGCAAAATAAATCACATACTGAATGTAAATCAAGAAAAAAAGGCGCTTTAACTTGGGGCAGAAACGTGGACATCCTGAGGCTTCTTTTGCACCACCCTCTAACATTTCTTCTAACCACATAGTAACACAAAGGTGTTGAGCTGAACAACGTCTTCATATTTAATAATAACAAATTGTGTATTACATGAAAGCGTTATTAGATTAAAAACTTTCTGTCAATGTGATAGAAATAAAACAACATAACACATGATGCCTAATAAACTGAGGGGAAGAAGCCTCAGTTGCCTCAGATAAAGCATTGGCTTCCTAAATTGAGGGAAAGTTCAGAAGACTAAGAATTTTAGACAACAGGTTAGTTTAGTCATTTGTTCATTCATTTATTTGACAAATATTTTTAAAGAACCTAAATATGTGCGTAAGCATTTATATGAAACTGATAGGATATCGATCCTCATAAAGCTTTCAATCTAAATGATACTGATATTTCTCAAATTATGACTTATACATAGTAACAGTACTACAAAGCAAAATAATAAAAATGATACAAAATAAACTTGTTATTCCTGACTTGTATTCAGTTAGTAGTATTAAATGTAATTCTTTCAGGTACACTTATATTAGTAGAACTATATCAGGAAGTGTTAGCATCAAATACAAAGAGAAACGATTTTTACATTTAGTTTACTAGAAATGAAAGGGAATAACAATTCTGGAATACATTCTTCTTCCTCATATGGCTTTAATATCTTCACCCAGTTCAGTATTCCAATGCTGAACAGGTGTTCGGTTCTGCAAAAGCTTCAATACTTTATTGAACTTATAGAGGGAAAAATATTTGAGTTATGACAGTTTTCAAAACTATTTTGTTGAATTAACAGTAGAAACATGGCATCACTAATATGAACATTTTTATATTTGTACTTCACCAGTATTGGGTGTATGATAAGGAAGTAAGTAGGAAAAAAGTTTTCAATTTACTCCAATAAACCAATGTCAATTTTCCCATGGAATAGATGATGAGAAGTAAACACTCACGGTCAAACAATCAGTGAAGGTTTAAATTGTTACAGTGTTCTCATTTGGGTATGCTCACTAATTCCAGTTATATAGTAACTTAATTGCCCCTCTTATTAAGTTAAAGCAAAGGGTGATAAACTTTTTCTGGAGGTGAGATCCTTAAGTAAGTAGACTTCAGTATATAGAACATATTTTTCCAATTTAGTCATATTTGTGAGCTAGTAATCACATCTAACCTTTAAGCAGCATATTTGCTCCTAACCCAGTAGTAGAGATTTGAGTTTTTCTCTTCTTACAAAAGTCTGTAAAGTTTGATGTTGAAGCAGGTGGTGATAATGCAAGTCTTTGTCTCCTCATTTTTAATTTGTCCCTTTAAAATAATGCTTTGTTTTATGGTTACTAATAATAGTCAACATCTTTATAGCAGTTACCATGTTCAAGGGACTGTTTTTGATGCTTTATTTTTTACGTTTATCCTTACAACACTATATGCTAGATTTTATTATTATTCCCTATTTTCCAGATAAGAAAACTAAAACCAGAAAAATTAAATGAACTGCCCAATGTCATGCATCTGGTAAATAGTGAAGCCAGGAACTGAATACAGAAGTTTTGCCTCAAAGTCCATGTTTTTGCATAATATTATAAAATTTACATTGAAGTCTTTTTTATGTCTGTCAAATTATTTCTCTCTTCAATATAACCATAATGTAGATCCTCATTTTGAGCAGCATTGCATAGATTTTGATCCACAGAAAACTGAGACAACTGTGTGGTTTTATTGACATTTTATTATGTTTGGCATTACCCTTTCTCCCTCCCTCCTCTCTAGTAATTTTTACCTACTTCCCAAGAGTGTGTTTAGGATTAGTAAGTGTTTGGAAAGACTGTCCCTTTGCACAAAGGTACTATATAACTGCAAAACAGTGAATTATTTACCCTAATGAAAGTTTGCTAATTGGGGTGGGGAGACAGCAGAAGATGAGGAAACAAAAGAGAACTATTATGCTTTCTTGAGCACAGTTCTCAGTTTTATCCAAGGATGGGAAGAGGAGACAGGAAGATATTTGGTAGTATTTTGCTTCTGTTTGGAGGAAGGTAATTCCGAAGAAAGTTACTAAAGAAATGTGTTTAGTCCTGACTAAGTGTGGGTTAAATAGCTCAGTCCTGGGAAAAGAGTACAGACAGGGTGGGGGCAGCCTGGGCTGTTTGTCAGCTTAGCCATAGAGGAACACAGACTTGTCAAGAGACAGTACAGAGAGTCAAAGGGTCTTTGAGCTCTAAAGTTCTACATTTCCCTGGTTTCTTTTTGTTTTACTTTTTAATAAGGTCTAAAAATGAAACAAAGTGTTCATTGTAGAAAGCTTACAAATTATATACAATAAACAAAGAAAAACAAGTCATACATAAATATCCCACCCCCATAAACACTACCCAAAGATAGATGGTGACATTTTGATGCTTATTCTTCTATATTATCTATTTACTACTTTTCAGAATGAAATCACTGAATACATAGCCCCTTATTTTTTTTTTAACTTCACAGACTGCCATGAGCATTTTCCAATGTAATTAAGTTCCTTTTCATAACACTACTTTTAATAGCTACACTGTACTCCTTCATACATTAATCAATCCCCTATTGTTAAAAGTTTGGTACAAAACCAGTTTTTACTTTTGAAAATGATTCTGCACATGAAAAACCTTACATATAAACATTGTGACCATTTTTGATTGTTGAGTAGACTTTACTGGTTAAGAACATAACAATTTTTATACACATATTGCCAAATCGCCCTCTAGAAACTTTATGCCTCATACACTCTAACCAGCAGTGCATGTTCCTGAGGGGGTGTATTTCCCCAAACCTTTGGTAATATTAAATACAACATGCAATTAATGCTTAATACAAATGCATAGCAATGAGCAAAATAAATATGTTTAATCATTGCCAACAAAAAGAAAATTACTTTTGCTGTTTTGGCTTGAAATTCTTTCATTACTACAAATGCTAAATATTTTATATAGTTGTAAAATAGGGGTTTTTTAGATGGCATATTCCTACAATATGCTTATTTTTAAATTTTGATATTTGCCTTTTTCTTATAGATTATTTGCAGATTTATAAAACATGCATATAAGTAACATAAATATATATACAGTATGTTCACTTTATATTCCACTCATGAAAAAATATTATTTATCAGTTATCATATTTGATGTATAGACTTTTAAATATTTAAATAGGCCTAGCTCTCAATTTTTTATTTGAAATCTTTTGCCTTTTTACTGCAACTATTATTGCTCTGTAAAAAGAAATAAATGTGATATCTGAATTTTTATATATTTATTTTGAAATATTGGCAATTTATTAGAATATTTTAAACATTTTAAGACCTAAACAGATGTCTCTATGCCCTGGATTCTGTTTGAAAACATTTAGACATATCTAACATATAGCACAGTGACGGGCATCAGTGAATGCTCAGAAAATGTTTAATAATCACAATATTCTGCAAAATACACTAAAAATAAAAACAGATCAGATTTCTGAATCATGAGTGTCTTCCATTATTTAACCTAAATAAATTAAAACTAGCAATTGTAGCTCAGTTATCAGAATTACATATAAACTTGTGTTGGATTTAATCGGAATCTGTACATCTTAAGAATTACAAGTACTTCTGTTTTGCTAATATCTTTCTAGGTATCTAGGAAGAAACTAAAATTCTAAGCGTTAATACATAGACTGATATATATTTGTTGTTTCTTCAAGTATGAATTCAGTTTTAGATATTTCTTATTTAATTACTTATATGTTATAATATATATGACAGAAAAATATTGAAGCATCTAATATAACTTGAGAATTAAAAAGTCAGTTCTTGTTTTTGGTTCTCTTTCTCCTCTTCCCCTCTTCTCTATTTTTTTCTCTTCCAACAGGATGGAGTCCATGGAAAGGGGAGTAGGTAGGAAGAAAAAAGAAAGGAAGAAGAAATTCAATACTTTTCCCAAGTTGAATATATTACTTGTTGGATTGTTTGGTCACATGTAACAATTGCCACTGTGAGCAATAGCTGACAAATTAGCCAGCTTTCAGGGAAAGTTTAAAAAGGCTGCTTCTCAAAGTTATCTTTCTTCATGCCTCACAGAATTATACTACCATTAATAGCCATGCAAGTCGCTAAGTGAATTAAATCAAGTTAATTATTGTTCATGCTATTTAAGCAAAACTTAGAAACTGTGTGCATAAAAAGAAAATAATACAGATTCTTTGAGACTTAAAAAATGAAGTTATGAATTAAAAGAGAAGTCATCATAAAGTTTTTGCAGCAAAGATTACTTGACTTAAATGACTGTCTCAGGCAAAATTTAAAAGAGACCTTATCTCTTATGATCTCTGTTCACAGGTTTCTTTTAGGCAGCCAATGCTTTTCCATTGCCTCTAGGCTGCTTAGAGAACTATCCTCTATCAACTTCCCGGAAGAAAACTTTGAATAGAACTGACATTTTTGTAAACTGTGTCAGATAATTCGAGACTCATCCATACTTTGTTCTGTTCCATGTCATCCCAATCAAAGAAAGGAGACATTTCATAAATTAAGCTTAGGTAATATCTCCTCAAGTCAGGAAACTGGCATAATAGGTTCGTTTTCAGTACTAGCTCCATTTTAATAAAGTAATCCTAGAAAAGGTAAAGGATGTAAAATGCTTTAGGTGTGATGCAGAACTTCAAAAAAAAACTTCTAAAATCTAAAGTTTATCTTCTATTTGTATAAAACTTCATACTGGGACTCAATTGCCTTTCTAAACAGTGCTGTATCACTTATACTTCTTCATCTGTCTGACTCCATGAATTATGATCTGGAAAGTGAGTTGTTTTATTTTTATACAATTTTTTTCTAGAATCTTGCAAAATTACTTTCTAAATCCTATGGCTTTTGGTAAAACTGAGCTTTTGAAAATATGAGATAACTGCCAGTGAGTCCGTACACCTTACTCTAGTCAATAATTGTAGTATCCTCTGTCCTGTGTACTATTCCTGTGTAGCTCTCCCGTTTGCATGAATCTCTTTGTGGCAGAAAGATCAAGAAATAAAAGTCTTTTCACCAAGCATGAGTGAGCAGAATAAAGATTGGATAATATTTAAACTTATCTGCTGGTCATGTACATTTCTACATTTTTTTGATCTCAGATTTCCTCATATTACTCTGCCTATATTGTTTGTTCGAAAAGATTTATTATGGCATATTAGCTCTGTGAATTAGGTTTTCATTTGTGTTATTTTAAATGACAAAAAAGAACATGAAGCGTTTCTATGATGCTTTTCTACAAATAGAAAATGAGTTCCTGTTAGCAGACATTTTGATGGAAAGGTAGAAAAGTAGCATAATGTGAAATTAGCATATTTATTTGTCTTTAATAAATATAAACTTTTCCTTCCTTAAGATTCTCCATATAATAAATATGTGAAAAATACCCAACATATAAAAATATTCAAGATAAAAAATATGCATGCTGTTTGATTTGCACATCCTTAAATATGACATCTTTTTGCAGTATACAACCTAAGCAACTATACTCAGGGCCTTGCCCTTTTTAAAGGGTGCTGAGTCTTTCTGCCTGATAAGAAAACATTCTTTACCTATGTGACTATCTGAGAGACCAGTACTGGCATTTAATTCAGGCATAAGCAACTACATATTTTGTTTATATGGAAGCAGAGAACAAAAGACTCTTTAAGTTAAACTTGATATTCTTATGTGATAGAATACACAGATTTTTATTATCTAAAATGTACAGGCTTTTGAGACATAAAATTGTAGGTCAGCTGGGGGTAGGAAAACTAGAAACTTTGTAGCACAGACTTGCAGACTCTGAATAAATCGCTATTCACTCTCAAATCAGAATAGCCACTAGGACATTGATATTTTGTATAGGTCAAAACCAAGATAAGGAACAAACAATTATTAAATGTTACATTATGTCATTTAATCTTCATGACAATCCGGTTAGCTAAGCCACTGACTGCCATTTTAAAAATTGTGTCTTATTCTAAGAACCATTCTACCAGTTGAACTACTGAGGTCATTGTCTGTCTGAGAACCCTAGCCATGACAGTGACCATTAGACCCATGGCCACTCAAGCAGGAAAAAAAACTGGACTTTTTTCTCTGAAATCCATTGATTAAGTAATTATCTAACAATTATGTAAAGATAAAGTTTCACTTACAGGAAAGAAATTTAAAAGAATATATA
This sequence comes from Tarsius wallacei, assembly GCA_963574415.1. Taxonomy (NCBI): domain Eukaryota; kingdom Metazoa; phylum Chordata; class Mammalia; order Primates; family Tarsiidae; genus Tarsius; species Tarsius wallacei. The sequence goes on along the minus strand of CAUYQG010285792.1, from coordinate 8,283 downwards.
ATAACAAGAACAAAATACTCTGAAAAATAGGGAGTCACTATGTAGTAAGGGGCAGAAAATGATTAAGTTCTAAAGATAATGAAGATGTAGAGAAATATTGTTAGGCATAAGCATATGCAAACCATGAAGAAACATAAAAATTTCTTTAGATATTTGACTCGATGCAAAAAATGTTCACAGGAAAGATAGAAGATTCTTGGAATCATCAAGAAATAATCTGCTTCTTATATGCTCTGTAGCATGTGAAAATAAATGGCAATAAGTGGTAGGGAATTTTGGCCAATAAGAACGGAAAACATGCGTAGGAATACACATGTGTGCAGTGTTGAGAGCTGAGACAGATGATGTTGCAAACATAGTAGCTATGTGGGATAGATTATGTGGTGACATCAGAGGATGATGGATTTTGTTTTCTATGTACTTCTTGAAAGAAGGTATGCCAGGCACGGTAGCATGTGCTTGTTTTTCCAGCTACTTGGGAGGTTAAAGTGGAAGAATTGCTTAAGCTCAGGACTTGGAGACCAATCTGGGCAACACAGGCAGACCCCCATCTCTTTAAAAAAAAAAAAGTATGGATGCCTAACTCTTATTCTGTTTATATTCATTCTCTAGACCTCACTGAGTACCACTACAGAGATGTGCATTCTTAGTAATCTAATTCTCATTAGTTTAAACATTTTATAACTTCAGAAAGCTTGAAAACACTCCTTTAAGCCACAGTTCCTATATTTGTCTTGTCCCCTTTGTTATGTCAAATGTTTAGAATTTTTCATAAATCTTTTTAATTTGTGCTTTTATTTGTGATAATTTATCTACTTGAAAAACAGGTAGGATGAATGATTTTATATTTCAAAAACCTTGTGTGAATTGTTTGTTAATATTTTTAATTTTTATGCCCAATAGACAGAATGTGCAAATTTCATCAGAGTGCTTCAACCCTATAACAAAACTCACATCTATGTCTGTGGAACTGGAGCATTTCACCCGATATGCACATATATTGATCTTGGAGTCTACAAGGAGGTAATATAATGAAATAGTATGAAAAAACATAATTTATTGCAACACTTTATTACTTAATGCCTATGACATAAAACAGGCAGATTTTAAAATAAAAATTATATGGCCATGCATGGTGATGCTTATATAATCCCAACTACCGGGAGATTGAGATGGGAGGATAACTTTCACTCAGGAGTTCAAATCCAGTCAGAGTAGCATAGTGAGGTCTTGTATTAAAAAAGAAAGAAAGAAAAAGGAGGGGAGAGAGCAAGAGAGGGAGGGAGAGAGAAAGGAAAGAAGAAAGAAAAGAGAAGAAAAGAAAGAAAGAAAGAAAGAAAGAAAGAAAAAGGAAAGAAAGGCATAAGAACTCATGTTCCTAACCATTTTATGAACTGTCATTTTCATTATACACTTTATCTAACAAAAATGTTTTTCTGTTAAAAGTTGGTTTTAGTGAGAAAACAAAATTAGTAATGCAAAATGTTAAAAGTTCTTGTTTTTTTATTGGCTCCATGTATGTCTTTTTTATTTTCTCTTGAGTTTTCTATAACTAGATATATAATTTATGTTGCTGTTGGTAAAAATTCATTTCCCATAAGGTCTAACAATGGAATTGCATCTTATACATAATTTCATTTTTCCTATCCAATAATGTTGTCATTATGTATGGTTACAATAGTGACAGAAAGTAAAGAGAATTTGAATGATTTTCCTCAAATTTGTATAAATAGTCATTGGCACTCTGAACTCATTATTTCTGCTAACCAAATTTACATCATGGAAATAAAGGATATATTAATTAGAAGTAATTTATTCCAGATACCAATTGTATTTTAATAAATGAGAAACATTCAGATTCCAGTAACTTAATTAATTATCAATACTTTAGAGTAGTCTTTGGACTGTGGCATGCACTTTGCATGGATTATTTCTTTGGAATTTCACAACTCTCAATAAAGCTAGTACCATTGTAATTCCCAATTTACAGGTTAGCAAAAATTGAGTCTCGGCGTAATCAATAACATACTAAATTACCAAATAATAAATGGTCTAACAACAAATTGAATCAAGACAGTTTATCTCTAGAGCATGTCCAACTGAGCTTTTGAATATGCGTTCTAAGTTGTTTCTTTGTGTACAGTACTAGCCTCATGAGTATAAATATATACAGTCATGCACTGCATAATGATGTTTCAGTCAACAATGGGCCGCATATGCAATTCATTAAGATGACAGTACCGTATTTTTACTGTATCTTTTTTAGGTGTACATATATTTAGATACACAAATCTTACCATTCTGTTACTATCTTCTGAGGTATTCAGTACAGTAACATGCAGTACAGGTCTGTAACCTCAAAGCAATAGGCTACACCATATAGCCTAGGTGTGTAGGAGGTTGTACCATTCAGGTTTGTGTAAGTACACTCTGTGATGTTCGCATTATGGTGATATTGTGTAACAACACATTTCTTCAAATATACCCTGTCATGAAGTGATGCATGACTGTACTTTCTCTGAATAACCACACATATTTTCAGGATAATTGGCTGTGTTTGAAAGTAAAGTCTGGCTTTATGGTAAAAGTTTCTTTACATTGATTTAGCTAATTCATGCAGAGCTTAAACCCACAACTGTGACTGGATAGATTTTCCTCTCTAACCAACTTGTCTAACCAGCCCAGACTCAACTGCTTCAAAATAAAGCAAACCCGATAGATAAATTTCAGAACCACTAGGAGACTTGGCGACTTAATCCATCATTCTTTGCTGCTGGTGTAATGTGCTCCTGCCTAGCTTTGATGAAGGGTAATATATAACAGTAGCTCATGGCATAGAGTATAATTATATGACATAGCCCCACAGCTTGGGTGTGTTTTCAGGCCTGGAGGTAAAGGCCAAACTCACAACCTGCTGAGGGATGCAAATAGTATTCTATATTTCCTTAAAAGTTGCAAGTGTTGAAAGGGAATTTAGATGGAGCTAATTACTTAGCTTGGGTCTGTCAAGAAGCCCTAGGGCAGTCAAATTTATAAGTTCTATGAATAAGAGGATTATGAATGAACAGGGTTATTGAGCCTTGCAGGTTTTTAGCTGGTCAGGAGTACAGGTAATTGAATGGCAGCCCTGCTTGAAGACTGTTAACTTTTACAATGAATCATTAGTCTCAAGAAATCATTGTACTTCTAGAGGAAGTTTAGAAGGCTCTTCTCTTTTCAAATAAATAAGGCTATTCCTCAGGTGGCTGCGAAGAAGGACCAGTAATATATAAAATGGGTGGAGAAAGGTACAATCTGGAGATTGCTAGGCAATGTGGCTGGGCAATGGGAAGAAAGAGGGAAAAGATAAGATGAATTCTAGATTTCTGACTTTGTCAGTGAGTTAGAGAGTAGTATTATTTGTTGAGGTGAGTTTGAGGGAAACATGACAAGTTAGTTTTGTATATTCTGCATTTGAAACATGTTCAGTAGGCCATGCCAAGTGGGCAATTGGAGCTAGAATTGGAGCTGGAATAGGCAAGAAGTCAAGGCTACTGCTAACAACTTCTAATCGAAGTTTGAGTATGGACAGCATTTGAAATATGGCTCCAGTAATTTACCAACTCCATGACCTTATGTACAGTCCATTAACTTACCATGCTTCTGTTTATTCAGTAAAATGGTGATGATAATAATAGTAACTACCTCACCCAGTAATTTTGAGGATAAAATTTTAAAAATGAGTGTATATTTTTGACTTAGCACTTGCTTCATTCCAGTTACTTAGTAAGCATTCATTACTAGGCAACAGAAACACAGAAGAGTAAAGAGTCATGAATCTCAAAAGTGTGCCTACTGTGTATATTTATATTGAATAATATTTATATCCTGCAGTACTGGGAGTGTCTGATAGTTGTTTGATAATTAGATTAGAATAATTTCCTCTGCAGTCTCCTCTCTGCTGCTACAGATCTCATCTTTAAATGGGGATGACATTGACAATAACATTGCTTAGTTGTTGTGATGATTAAATGTTTTCTTACTATCATTCCTATTTATTTATCTGTTTGCTTCTCTAACAATATTTCTGCCTGTGCAGCTCAGATAGGAGCTTTTTGCATGATTAATTAAACTTAAGTAATTTCATGGGAATAATCTTATAAAATTAAAATCTCAAAACTTAGAGTATCATGTATAATTTTTCAGTCAGTTTATTTCAGGAAATGCATCGAATCATCCTTTTTATTTTTTTAATGCCATTTACCTGTATGTGTCCTCGATTGTCTCAGGGGGTCTCACTTTCTTGATATCTCCTTTCTCCGGTAGATTGGAAGGGATACCTTGTCCTCAGCTTCCACAAATACCCATTTTGTGACTTCCAATGAGAATGTAATCAAACATATTTAAAAACAGAAGCCTACAAAAATTCAAGAGTTTTTCTAGGACCTAGGATCCACTATGACATTCTCCCAGGTCTTTTATTTTTTCTTTTTCTTTGTTAATTTTTTTCCTATAATGTTTCTGGGGCACCAGGATTCAGTTTACTTTTCTCTTTATAATGTCCCATTATAGACTTTAGAACCAATAGGTCTGTTTGATCTGTGGAGAATAATGCACCCTTAATGATATTTAAATATACTGCAAGTCACTGTCTACAGGTGTTTCTTCCTGGCATATCTCTGAACTCATCCACAGTTGGGAAGTATACCCTAAACGTGTTCTCCTTAAACTTTTGTCATACCTAAGCTTCACTATCACTTTTCATTAGCTAATGTCTTCAAACCAGTAATCATATTTGGACTTGATCATCTTACATGGTCACAGTGGGCCCATAAGTTGATTTCAACATATTTTTAAATCCTTGAGTTTGAAATTCTGAGATTAGATTTATAAAGAGGATAATCTTTGGATACAGCCCTGAGTTCAAGCTCTTGCTTGGCCTCTGACTAGCTTTTGACCCTGACCAAGGTCTGTAACTTCTTTTGTCCTCAACGTTACACTTGTATAGCTGGAATTATTAAAGTAGCTTCATCATCAGGCTTGTGGTAAGAATTCAATAAGACAGTGGGTGTAGAACTCTTGGTCCTATTAGTACCTATTAACTGTTAAGTACTTGTTATGGTTTATATTAAAGTGTGTTTATTTAAAGTTATGAAACAGCAATTGTTAATCAAGCTTTTAAAATTCCTATTAGCATTTTCTTAATGACAGAGTAGTTACTATTGGTCTTGTTTAAAAGAAAAAAAAAAGACCTGAACTAACGACGTAACAAATAATCCAATTTTATTTATCCCTTTTGCTTTACTGCTGTGTTCTACATGAGTAGCAATGAATGGTCCTTTCTTATTGCATGTGTGCTCTGATATAACTTTGGAGATACTCCATCTAGACAGAATGTCTGAAATGCTGGATTTCTCTAACTAGTGCATGACCACGGTGAGTCATCAGCCTTTCTGCTGGATGGTAGTGTAGTCATTGTTATAAAACACTCAAGCTCATGGGGCCATATTCATTATGCATTCATATTTTTCTTGGAAAGTTCAACTTAAGATGTTATTTTTTTCCCTGAATATTAAAAGTCTGCCAATGTCATTCTGTCTGTGGCCACTATTATAAAAATAGATATTTTAGCCAAGATAACTATGTGGTTTAATGTGTACAGTGTTTTCATAATAGTGAAAATACTACAACAAGATTTTCTTTTTTTTTGCCCAGATATAGCAACAGCTTGAAAATGAACGGCTTGCCTTAGAACACTTGTATATCACTATAATTAAAAATGCATATATTGTGAGGCTTCCACAATTTGGTGTAGTTGAAGATGCTTAGTTTTATAGACCATAATCATTATACTGAAAGTATATCTATTACTGCAAATTTATATCTGAAATGATGAAGTTGGTTTTATTGAGTTCAATGAACTAGTTATTAAACTAAAGAAATATGTGTTCTTAGTAGTGATTTTGAAAATGATAGTGGTTTGGACTAAATGCATTGGTCAGTATATTACTATTTCCAACTGAAGAATTCACTCAGTTTTATCATTGCAAAAAAAGACCCAAAACAGGAGTATTAAGTCTTATTAAATATAATATTTGTTAAAGAGTTAAGAAGCACAGCATGATATACAAGCTATAAGCTAAACTATCTTGTATCAAATTAATGAATTGGTATTTTGTTCCTATCTCCTACAATCATGCTGTTTTTAATATTTTTTGAAATCTCACTTGTGTTATGATTTCTCATAACAGGAAGTTACTTTCAAACTAGACACACATTCTTTGGAGTCTGGCAGGCTGAAATGTCCCTTTGATCCTCAGCAGCCTTTTGCTTCAGTAATGACAGGTAAGATCAATGACAGGCACTTCTTACTCTCAAATGATCTTCTGAATAGGTATGTGTTGACTAAACCACATTTTCCTACTGAGCTGAAGATAATTTGGGATTAATCTTCTACCAGCTATTTGGTTTCATTATTTTGGAGCTAAGTCTCTGTACTGATCATCCTTATCAATAAAGTGAACACACAGCAATACTTAATGTCTGCACAGTTACTTCGTAAGTTAACTTTGGATTGAATTCTATATAATGCAAAGAACACAACCATTACTTGTTGCATGCTTTTATGTTTAGATATCTGGGACTTTTCTCAGCTGAACTGTGTCCCTATTTGACTCAGTATGGAAGTTAAGTCCAACAATTCCATAAGTGGGAAACCAAATTAATAAACCAATTTATTAATAAACCAAAGTAATCATGCCATAGAATACAGATGATAGAAACATCTTTTCCTCCAGTCTCACTATAACCTAATTATATTCAGGAAAATGTGAAGTTTTGCTAGCATAGTTAGTCTTCTCTTGCTTTGTATACATCTTAAATTGTCTTATGAGACAGCTACCCTGTTCAAAGAAAGCAGTATTGTGTGGTCTGAAGTCTGTTTCAAGGAATGTCGGCAAGGCCTCTGAATTTCAGCCATTATAATGACTCCTTTTGTCTTGGTTTGGTTCATGACTTTAGTCTCTTTTTATTTAACTTGTCTATCAAATGTTTGAATAGGCGATAAGAGTGAAGCACCATGACATTCTAATTTTCACTTAGTGAGAACCAGTGATTTTACTTTGAAGTGAAAGCATGTGTGTATTTGTTTTCTTTTTTCTTTTTTTGAAAATTATGTGACTAATAGTAAGACATTATTCTCAGAAAATGAGATAGATGATTTGTAATTCTGATCTGTGAAGTGTGTTGACACACCCTTAATAAAAAAAAATTAGAATGTAGGCATTAGAGACCCTCTTAGGAATCCCTAAGTACTTTTAGATACTAGTAGTAGACAATTTGAAAGCCTGGATATTCAAATTAATTTTTAAGTTAAAACTCCTTTTGTTTTTTTCTGACAAAACTTTCAAAAACCTAAAATTTTATGTTTCAAAGTGATGACCCACTTTCTTTACTTTTACCAAATTTAATTATAATGCCTTTATTGGTATTTTTTATTATTTTTAAAAAATTTGCCCCACAATGGAATATTGCTATTTAGCTGATATATTTTAAGGAAATATGTGCCTTAAGAGAGTGAAAGCAATACCATATATACATCTACTTTACAGAGCTAAATTTCTCTATTTTGTGTGTGTATGCGTGTTTTTTTTTCTTTAGAAGTTAGCTATTGTAGGCCGGGTGTGGTGGCTCAACCTGTAATCCCAGCACTTTGGGAGGCCAAGGCGAGAGGATTGCCTGAGCCCAGGGTTTCGAGACCAGCCTGGGCAACTTGGTGAGACCTCGTCTCTACAATAAATCAAAACAACTAGCCGAGTGTGGTGGCGTGGTAGTCCTAGCTACTTGGAAGGCTGAGGCGGAAGGCTCTCCTAAGCCCAGCAGGTTGAGGCTGCTGTGTCCATGAGTGTGCCACTGTACTCCAGCCTGTGTGACAAGAGTGAGACTCCAACTCTGAAAAAAAAAGTTAGCTATTGTCATTATTAAGATTGAATTTCCCAAATAGTTCAGTCAAGTTTATTTAGGAAGATATAGTAAGCGAATGTAGAAAGTATCTTAATCTCTTATATAATGCAGAATTTTAAAGATACGTTTCTGAGGAAAATTGAATTTTCAGTGATAAAACATGTCTTTGTTCTCGTATTTAGGCATTTTAAAAATCTAAATTCTCACGAGCCGGGCTCGGCATCTCAGCCTGTAATCCCGCGCCTTTGGGAGGCTGAGGTGAGTGGATTGCCTGAGCCCGCGGGTTTGAGACCCGCCTGGGCAAGCAAGACCTCATCTCTACAATAAATCAAAAAATTAGCC
>CAUYQG010285789.1:0-20317 GCA_963574415.1 Tarsius wallacei | reverse complement strand
CAGAGAAAACTCCATCAGAAGCTCAGAAGCATCAAGGATATCTCTCTCTCTCTCTCTCTCTCTCTCTCTCTCTTTCACAGACACACACACACGCACACGCCTACCTGCGTGTCTCAACTACTTATTCTTACCATGACCAGGTTGGGTCAACATTGCTCCTTCAGAGAAAACCTTCAATCTAATCATCAATCTCAAACCTCCAATCTAATCATCTTCCTCAGTTACAGTTCTCCGTTTCATCCTTGCCTTTTGCCTCATAGCACTCAACATAGGTTGTTATTTGTGTCTATTTAAGTGATTGTGGCAGGCACTTAGTAAGTATTCAAGAAATGAATATTGGTCTCTGCCGTTAGATTGTAAACACCATGTGGGTAGAGGCCATTTCTGACATGTTCACCAGCACATCCCAGGCACCCTCTGTCATGCCTGATATACATGGTGGATGCCCAGTAAATGGCAAGTGGAAAGATGAAGACACAGAGAGATGGCAAATGTAACAGGCCAGTGGTTCCCACCCTATAACACACTGTACTGCTAGTAGTTATATGGTAGAGTTTGGCAAATAGTTCCTTAAGAAAAGAGTGTATATTAATATGTTAACACTGTTCTCCCTGCGCTGCCAGCTCTCGCATTATGTGTTTTCTTGGGAGACAGGGTAGAGTGTTGTGCATGACTCAGGAGTGCTTGTGAGGCTTGAATTCCTGTGACCCACAGACACCTCTTTCAGAACACCCGTGGTCCTTGCCCATAATCACCTCTGGACTACACTGCTAGCAGACGGTGCCCAGATTAGTGCCTGCACAGCAGAGGCATTCAGTAACTATTCAAGGAATGATGGAGACTGCTGTGGAAAGTGTTGCAGCATCACATGGGATACAAATACACCTGTGAGGCTGGCAGGGGTTGAATGTGAGCAGACATCTGCTGTTGCTGCTGCTGAAGATAACCGGGGGCTTTTTAAATTTTGAGCATTTATTTGCCCAAAGTGTAGTGCTAGATGCTTTATGTGTAAATTAGCCATTTTACACTTCATAAAATCCTGTTAGGTAGGTCTTTTTCCTGTTCTCATTTTACAGGTAAGGAACCCAAAACTCAGAGTGTTTGGTGACTCATGCAGTACCACGCAGCTAGTGAATGGCCACACTGGGACGTGCACTCACACGTCTGGCTCCAGTTTATGTTCTTGCCTGGTACGTTTTTAGTGCAAGGTCCTACTTGTGGGCCCCTAGGTGAATGTTCTTAGTAGCACTGTGTGCATGTTAGGACTCTAATTAGAGACACACAGAGTTGCTGTCGAGGAAGAAAGATGTGTTAGTCTGCTTAACTAGTGGACTTCACCTGCAATACCAAGTCCTGTTCTGAGCCTCACATTCAAGGGGACAGAAAATTGATCTTGTAACTAATCTCTGGAGAAAGCTTGAAGAAAACCTTTGACCTTCAGAGATGCAGACTTTGATGATATTAGCTAGTGTGAGAAAGGAGACTTAAACCCATGGCTTGTGGCCCCAGGGTAGAGGAGGAAAGGCCTCTGGGGGTACTGAGGTGCTCCTTGAAGCGGTTGTTGTATTCTGACGCTTATAAAAAGAATGTGTAGTTGTTTCTCAAAAGTCACCAGCTTTCACTTCATGGAGAATGACCGCGTTTTCATAGAAGTATGTAGTCTCTTCCTCTGCTTTTTTTCTAATTATCTTAAGACTTCCCTTTCCTCCAGAAAAGGTGAAGGCCCCAATAAGATATGGCACTTTTAGTCTATGCTTTCATGTGGCTTCCAACCCACTGCCAAGCCCTGCCTCCCTAGTTTCGAGTAGTGTGGCCCGAAGAGTAGAACCAGGGAGAGGCAATTTTATAGAACCTGGGTTCCAAAGGTGGCTTCCAGTTGTCAGGATTGGGTTCTGTAGTGGGGATTCAGATATTAGCAGTGGGGGCTGGTTAATTAGAGAAGTATAATATAATCCTCAGACTGTTGAGAGGGAAATATGCCTGTGTGTGGGGTTCAGGACTTTGGGCTTTTGAAGAGCACCAGTGTCAGCTGTAGTTCTTGGCGTGCTGACTGTAGGCCAGATGCTGCAGGGACACTCCATATGTCATCTCACTTGGAGCGACAGATGTCAGTTCTGTTGTATGTGCAGATTGTCCAGCTTGTGAAGGGAGAGTGTGGGCTCTGGAACCAGGATGCCTGTGTGAGTCCTGGCCCTGTCACTTATAAGCTGTGTACCCCTGGACAAGGGCCTCCGTTTTTTCATCTATAAAGTGGAAAAAATACTAACTAGTACCTGGGGCAGAAGGTTGCAGTGAGAATCAACTGATGTCATATAGGTAAAGCTCTTGGAAATGTTTCATTACCATGTTAGGTATTATTTTTATTGTTATATCCTTTCTCTAGATGAGGGAATGAAAGTGAAGAGGGAGGGGTCCCAGAGCTAAGATTCAAAATTAAGAGCCCTATCAGCTCTCAGTTCATTTTATCCCTGTGCTGCCTTCATTGTTTCCAGGTGTGTTTGTAATGTCCATGTGGATTAATCTACTAGGGCTGCCATAACAAAATACCGTAAGCTGGGGGCTTAAACAACAGAAATTTGTTTTGTCACAGTTCTGGAAGCCACAAGTCCAATATTAAAGTGCCAGGATGGTCAGATCCTGGTGAGTGCTCTCCTGGCATGTAGACAAACTGCCTTCCTTCTTGTCCTTATGTGGTCTTTCCTCTGTCCACAAGTGGAAAGTGAGCTCTCTGGTGCCAATTCTCTTAGATTAGGACCTCACCCATAGAACTTTATTTAACCTTAGTGATCCCCTAAAGGCCCTGTCTTCAATTACAGCCTTGTTAGGGCTTCAACATATGAGTTTTGGGGGAAACAGTTAAGTCTATAGCATTCATAGTAAATTCTCTGCTGTGTATGTAGGTTGGGGAGGGCCGTAGAACATAAGCAGGTTGCAGTAGTGGCTGCGGTTGTTTCTAAGGAGACTGACCTTGTTAACACTTGAACATAACTCTTATTTCAGCCTTGGAAGCGTTTGTCTCTGCTGCCAAGAAGTTACCACGAGAAAACATGTATGATGTTGTGGAAGGATATATCAAGATTTCTGTTGAGTGTGCAGAAATTTTCCAGCTCCTGAGTGGAGAGAAGCGACCTGAAAGTGAAGTATGTTGTTCTTTTCTGGCTTGATGCTGTCGTGTTAAACTTAACGAGGAGAAATGTAATAGATATTTCCAAGATGTTACCAATTTTCTACATAATGCTTTGTCTTTGTGCTTAGGAATATATTCATTTTTGCCCCCTTGACCTTTGAAAGCATTTTAGTAGAAAATGCTAACTTGTTTACATTTGGTGAATAATATCTGAAGGCAGGATCACAGATTCTTGGTAAACAAGTAAAAATTAGGGGTCACAGAATCAGAACACATTGAATTGATGACTGTCTTCTGGTTTCAAAGAGGTTGAAAATTTGGATATTTATGAACCTGTTGAAATCTCAGGATTATTGCTGTAAGACTGTAGACCCAAATCTCCAAAGCGGTGAGGCCCAGTCCTTAAGAGACTTTTCTCCTTTCATTTCATTTTGTGGAATTGTGAGCAAGCTGTTTTCTGTTTCATCAGACTGTGGAAGCAAGACTGAGTCCAGAGCCTGGGTCCTGGCAGGTCAGCCTGCCAGGCTGTCTTCCGCCTTTGTCCCCTTTGACTCAGGATCTGGGTGGGCCTAATCCAACACGTTGAAGGCTTTAAACCTGCAAGGAATTGTGGCTAAGACAAGAGGAGCATATATGTACAGAACAAAAAGAAATAAGATGATTTCTAAGTGTTTCAATTCTGTCTTTGCAGATGATATTAATATTTCAAGTTTTTGAGGCCATATTATTGCGGACAGCAAGTGATCTTTCACATTTTCATGTTGTGGGAACCAACATTGTGAAAAAACTGATGAACAACCACATGAAGCTCATCTGTGAGTCCCTGTATGCCTCGGGTTACAGGTAGGTGGCCTGCCTCTGTGTGACAAAGGACTGACCTTTGGGTATGGCTCTCTCGAGTGTGTTTGATCTTTAATCTTTACCCAAGGCTATGGGGACCGTGTCTCTGTCCTATTTCTCTTTGGAGTAGCCCCTGGCTGTCACTGACTTTTCTCCTACCTCTTGTTCCTCTCACTGTTCTCTACTGCTTTCCACACTACCCCAGAACACCCCAAATGTGCCTTTCCAGTAACCGTTCCTTCCCCCTCAATGGCTCTTCTTTCAGTTAGTCATGGCTGTCTCTCTGCCTTCAGGCCTTTGCAGAAATGTCACCTTACGGGGCGGAGGGGGGGGTTCATTGCCTATCCTGTGTCCAGTGACATTCTTGCTGTCCTTTTCTCCCCATGAGCCTGCTTTATTTTTCTCTAGAGATCAATAACTGTTTGTACAACTGTGCAATTGATAGTGTCTGACACCTGTTGACTGTCACCCTACAGTAGAATGAAAGGTGCATGCCAGCAGCAGCCTTGCCTGTGTGATCAAGTACTGCCTTCCTATACCTGGAACAGTGCCTTGTACATACCAGGCAACTGCAGATGGAAAGGCAGCCAAGAGCTCACTCTCAGAGACGACTTTATGCAGAAGTCTTCCTGTGTGTCCTGAAGAAGGACTGAGATGTGGTCTGTCAGTCGCATAATGATTTACTCGAGAGACTAATTTCCATCTTTGTATCTTGTGTTTTGTATTCTTGATCGTACTCGGTCTCAGTATATTAGTTCTTTTTTAAAAAATCGTTATGCCTTAAAAAAAAAAGCCTGTCTCCTTCCTTCCTTTTTCTGGTGTGGGGATAGCAAATCACACCACCAGGTGTATAGTAGGCTTCATGGTGAGGTGGCTCAGTGCCTCTGTGCCTCTGCTGTTGTTGACATGTCTGATTTCCTCATTTTCTCTGTGCAGAGTGGCTCGGGCCTGCCTGAATCTGATGGCCGCTTTGGTGACCCAGGGTCCTGAAGCCGCCAGGGACGTCTGCAGCCATTTTGATTTAAATAAAAAGACCTTGTACACCCTGGTGACCAAGAGAGATGCAAAGGTGAGGAAGCCTGTCTTATGCCTTCTGTGTGTCTCCCTTCTCTATAGAGGGCCATGGTGGTTTGTTTTTCTTCCTTTCTCTTGCTCTGGCCCCTATACAGATGAAATGGGAGGTGTTTGGAGGTAAGGGTCTGTCTGCAAGGAGGGTAGGCTTTGCTCCTGACTAGTGATGGGGCAGGCTGCAGAAACATCTGAGAAAGCTTCTCTGGGGGCTCGGTGGGTCTTCCTGGCTGTGAGGATGGCTTAGCTTGTAAGAGGCTTCTCTACTGGGTAAATGAAATAACACCCCTGTGTCTCATGGCCATGAAGCTTGTAGCAGGTCCCAGTCCTCTGTTCCTGTTCTGCCCAATTCAGAGGAAACCCTTGTAACTCCAAGGCAGTGATGAACTTGGGACTTGGAGGGCTCTTTAGTAAGTGACTTGTGCTTCCCAATCTTGTAATGGTTAGAACTGGATAGTGCCCAAGAGCATGAATGAGCATGTGGATGGTTGGTTTTCAGGAGAGCTATGAAAGGAAATTCTCTGGTGGCTCTCAAAGGTTAAGGTTCACTTAGTTGTAGAAGGGTTCTTAGGGGAAAAAAGCACGGCTTGAGGAGTCCTGAGCTTGAGGGGGCATTCTTCTATCGTGTAGTTGTCCCGCCTGCCAGGTGAGCTCCCCTACTGGTTCTCAGTGCTCTGAGCAGCCCAGCCAGAGGCTCACCCCCTTCCTAAGAATAAAGTTGGGCACCCTGTCTTTACCCTGTCTGCTGCGGTGGAGAATCACATTAGAATAGTTCCCTTCTGTAGCCATCGGCTACCTTGTCCTCCCAGTATTCCTGGGAGTTAAGTGTTTTCCATTGCCAGGAAGTGTACTGAAGGGCTAATAGTAATAATACCAAGCAACTATTCTGCTCTGTGGGGTTTGCCTGGTGTTAAGGGTTTTACTGGGATTATGAATAAGGTATTTGCTGAGGAAAAAAAATTCCAGGTCTTCGTGTCTCTTAGATACTGTGCTTTGTTAACATGTCAACAAATTCCATTCAATGAGTAATGGCCTCTGACATTTAAATGTGCTTCCAATAAAAAGAATGTGTGTGCTATTTGCACACTAGGGCAAATATCATGCTCTGGGCTTACCTGGCAGTGAGCCTGGCAGTAATTACCCATTAGATACCCTCCTTCTTTCTACCCCTGTTTCTCTTGACCTCAGCCATCCCAGCCATCTAAGTCAAATAGACTTTCAGTATCCAGGCCACCCACCAAGACCAGACAACGTGGGAAAGCCCACCCAGGGTTCTCTTCCTGAATCCCGACTGCAGGGCTGCACATGAGCTGTATTAGGGTCTCAGGGCAGGGTATTTTACCCTCCAGGATCTGTAAGATGGGAGTTATTGGCAAGTGGACAGTATTTTTACTTTCTTTTGTATAATCGTCTGTATCAAGTATCTTAAATTCTTTTATGTTGTAGGATATGGAGTCTAGGCATAAACTTTTTTAAATGTGGGAAGTGTCGGGGATATTCAGAAATAGAGCAGCATGAAGAACTCTCACGTACCTGCCATCCGCCTTCAGATGCTATACCACCTCCCCCCAGTTTCTCAGTTTGTTTTGGGGCAGTCTATTATAGCAAATCCCAGACATGGATCGTCTTCCACCATTAATATTTCAGTGTGTACTCTAACAGAAAAAGACCTTTTAAGGAACAAAACCACAGTACCATTATCATACCTAACACCATTAATAATTTCTCAATATCATTTATTACTAAGTTTGGTCTTGGGTTTTTTCTGACTATCTCAAAATTGTTTTTATACTTTACAGATCAGACCAGGATCCAAGCAAGGCCCCCACATTGCATTTGGTTGATATGTTTCTTAAATTTCTTTGACTCTTTTTTGAATCTTTGAGATATTCTGCCTCATTTTGCTCCTGCCTTTGTTTATGCCATTTAGTTGTTGAAGATGCCGATAGCAATTTTTTTTTTAATGAATGTATGTTAACATTTTGGAGGAAATTATTAAAGCCTCTAAAAGAAGGAAGATTATGGATATAGTCATCCAGCCAAAAAAAGCATTGTTAAAATCCTGTGCCAAAGAGCAGTTTCACCAAATATGCTTTGGCCTGTTTTAGACAGTGTTTTGTAGAACAAGCCTGAAAAGTTCAGGATGTTTTCTTCCTGGGATAGCAACCCTGTGAGATCACAGGGTAGGAATGAGGAGTAGGCGTGTGGCCTTCTTTCAGTGGGATTTGGATGCCTTTGATGGAGTTGACCAGAGATGGAGGGTGGAAACCCAGAGTCTGAGTGGGAGCCATGGCAGTGGCAAGTCTGGTGTGTGCAGATACCCTACCCTGGGTAATCTCACCTTGTTTCTCCACAATGGCAGCAATCTGAAATTTGAGCTTGTCCTGGGATATATGAGATGAAAGCCAGGAGATGATAATGGAATCCCTTTTCATTTCACTTAGATATTCATTGCTAGAGGGACCCATGAGAGGACGTTAGTCTAACTCTGCTGTGTACAAGCAGGATAAGAAGACCTGGAATGGCAGTTAACTGGAACCAGTGTTTCAGGGCCCTGACTTTCAATACTGTTACTTTAGTGAACAGGAGAAAAAAAAAAAAAAAGCAAAACTTCCCACTAGCAGGGAAAGGATTAAAACCTCTGAATTTAATTTTGCCAGGCAAATTTTAGCTTTTTACCAGCATTCATTTGAAACATAGTTATGAGCTGGGCTCGGTGGCTTAGCCTGTAATCCTGCGCCTTTGGGAGGCTGAGGTGAGTGGATTGCCTGAGCCCGCGGGTTCAAGACCCGCCTGGGCAACTTGGTGAGACCTCACCTCTACAATAAATAAAAAAACTAGCTGGGTGTGGTAGTGCGCGCCTGTAGTTCCAGCCACTTGGAAGGCTGAGGTGGAAGGATTGCCAGAGCCCAGCAGGTCGAGGCTGCGGTGGCCAGGAGCGGCCACTGCACTCCAGTCTGGGCGACAGTGAGACTCCAACTCAAAAAAAAAAAAAAAGAAACATAGTTATGTGTTGGCCAAGGTAACAAATTAACTACTTGAATTAGGTGTCCTGTTTGCTTCTTTCTTTTTTTTCACTCTGTTTTCCAAGCTGAAGTGAAGTGACACCATCACTGCTCGCCACAGCCTTGACCTTCTGGGTTCAGGTGATCTTTCTGCCTCAGCCTCTGGAGTAGCTGGGAGGTACGTGCCACCTCGCCTAGCTAATTTTTTTAATGTTTTGTAGAGAGGAGGCCTCGCTGTGTTGCCCAGGCTGGTCTTGAAATCCTGGGCTCAAGCAATCCTCCTGCCTCAGCCTCCCAAAGTGCTAGGATTATAGGCGTGAGCCACTATGCCTGGCCTGACTTGTTTACTTCAACAGTGAGACATCTTGATGTCTTGGGAGCAGTAGTTACTGTAAGCTTCCTGAGGTCAGGGGCAGTATGTGGGTCATCTTTGCCTCCTTTCTTGGCCTGAGATGATGGCATCTTGAATGCAGTGGGTGTTTAAAAACCTTGAACTGGTGTGTATACTAAGGAAGTACAGCTCATTCTTAACAGCAGTGATCATTGTACCCACACTCCTTGTTGTGACGAGGCACACAGCTAGGCCTCAGAACAGAGAGGAGAGTTTGAAGTTCTCAGTATATTTCAAATAAACCCACGTTGGTCTAGTGCCCTGCTGAGATGCTGCGTGAAATGGATAGAGACAGACTCAGTACATATAACACGTGAAAGGACTTGCTCTAGATGTTAGAGAGCATGGGCTGGGTAACCTTCATTTTCTCCAGAAGAAACATGCCCAATAAAATGAGATGGAATTAAATACTTGCACAGTGACCTCATTGGTGCCAAGAATTATCCTTGTACCTTAAAGTGAGAAATGAAAGTGCATGAGAGTCCTGAGAAGAAGGAAGAGCTTCTGTACCGTCAGACATAAAGCAGTACATTTGTTCAATTTCTTGACATCACAGTTCTGGAACTTAACTCACTCAGCTGTGTGTCCTTGAGCAAATTTTTAACTATTCTGTTTTCTCATCCATAAAATGGGTGTGGTGTAAGCATCTCCATCTCAGGTTGTTAGGACTAAATGAGATAACAGAAGCGTAGCATTTGGCGTAGTGCTTGGACATAGTAGGTGCTCAGTAAACAGCTTTATCATCACCATCATAGTTACCGCTGCTACCACCTCCAGTGCTACTCCTGAGTGGAACAGAACTTTCTAGAAGGCAGAGACTGCTCCTTAATCTTTTTAGGCATTCAGGGAATAATTTGTTGTGATGTTAACATTTCTTGGCAGCAAATTAAGGTATCTTTGGGATAACTGAAGTAGCAGAGTTTTTGGTTTAAACAGTGGAAGATCCCAGCACACATGCTAGTTCTGAACAGCTGCTGAGAGACCTTCATGGCCAGTAAAACAAGGGATGATGAGATACAGCTTTGACTTTACAGTACTGGGAGGCAAAACTGATCATGTGGCCCTAGTGACTTCCTTGGAAGTGTTAACTTCTGTCACAGCCATTGGGCCCTCACTGAGGAGGCCCGCTGCCCTGGGTCATGGCTGATGCCTGTGTGACAATGCGAGGCACAGCCCTGGGAAGGCTGTAACTTGACAGCATCTGTGCTTTACTTTCTGGTGTGAGCTAATAGCTTTATAGTATCTAATAAAACCCAGGCGTCACCATATTGATGTCTCATCAAAAGCAGCACCAGTCTTTCTGTTATCAGATTTTTAGAAACCTAGATTTTCTTCAGCTAGCGAGAAAAGATGGATTGTGGAAGGCTGAGAGGCATGCTCTACACGAGTGTGGTCATACACTAAAGACATTGATGTATTTCAGTTTAGGAAGGGGGCGCAGCTGTTCTGTAACTGTGCTTTTGTATTGAGAATAGGGCTTAAAAGAAGGAAAAGTAGAGAAGATTTGGGGGAAAGGGCAAAGAAAAGATCCCTTGCTTTCTGTAAAGAGTGAGCATTGGCTTCAGACTTGTACCCCCTGATGACTGGGGACAAGACCACTGTGTTCCTGTTTCCTTCGGCTCTGTGTGGAAAACGCATGTGACATATGGGTCTCCTTTATCCTTCAGGGAGTGCACGACGTCCGCCTGGCCTACATTCAGTTTGCCCTTTCCTTTTTAATCGCTGGTGATGACAGCACGATAGTACAAGTGTTGGAACTGAAAGGTGGGTGTGCCCCTTTGTTCCTTTGTGATTGTTTTGAAAAACCTACTGCAAACCATGTCTTTCATGTTAGGAAAAAGTCTGTAGTCTTTGCAGCTGCTGTGTACTCTGGAAGGAAGGGTGTATTATGAAGCTCTGGCCAGTACTGTTTTGATGTCACTGGTCAAAATGAACAGAGGCATTCTATTATGCCATCTGAAATGCTGAGCAACGCCTTAGCAAGGAATAAATGCAAACCTGAGAGAGGCAAACTCAGGCAAACAAAGAGGTGTTATGGCTCTAGAATGTCCACAGACTCACAGCTCTGGCTACCTGGCTCTCCTTACGAATTATGTCTTAAAAAATAAAGTTCACTTACTTAGGTGCCTCTGCCCTGTGCTACCAGAACATCAGTAACAGGGCTTCAGAGAATTCCAACTTGACACCTTCTGGAGGCTGTCTTCTAGAGTGAGACTTGGCATAGTTTTATCTATTAAGGCTGCTTGCGTTTGATCAAAGGTTCCATAAGACAATAAAGGGCAGCACCTAGCTCAGCACATGGCACTTCCTCCGTAAGATTCCTTGGAGTCATGCCCTGTCTGGAGTTCCCATGTCCTGGCCAGAGATCTGGGAGTTGGAGGAGTAGCAGTGTGCTGTGCCTGGGATGGTTGAGTCTCCCGTCCTCCCTAAAGTGGAGACCTGAGCTCCCTCTAGAACATGACTGTTGGGCTGCTTGGAGAGTGCAGGGGTCGCCCTGTGGTGTTGTGGGCCTGGTCTATGCTGCCATGGTAGAACAACATGGGAGCAGATGTGTAGTTGCTGTGCACGATGATGCAGCCGTCAGATGTGGTTTTTCTCAGCTTGTTACCAGGAACTAGGTTCAGGGTATGCTGCTGCTGTCAGAGCTAGTAGTTTCTTTAAGATTCCCTGGGTCATCTTAACCATCTGGCCTTTTATTTAAGGACAGTGGGTACCAACCATTTACACTGTTAAGGGGGTGGGGATAGACTTCAGTTCATTGTTTCTCCTGGGAAGCTTGGCCTTATGCAACAAAACTTTAAGATGCTTATGCATGGGTTTGGATTTATGACAGGCTCGTGTCTATGGGCCTCTCATAGTGCCCCATGCCAGAGCAAAGTATGACCCCGAACCATTGCCTGGCCTCTGTGTCCATAGGCTGCTGGCACTGAAGTGGGTTGCACAATGGAAAAAGGAAAAAAAGAAAAACCTTTAAGTACTTGACCCAAGAATTCCATATCTAATCATTTATCCCAAGGAAAGAATTAAGAATGTAAAAGGTTTTATTAGGGAATATTTTTTATATTGGCTGAAAATTGGACTCCTAGCCATCCATCAGTAAGATGGAATGTAGCTGTTAAAAATGATGCAGAGAAATGCTTAATGACATCTGAGTTTTTAGTGATATAGGGCCGAGTGTAAACTCAGTTGTAAAATAAAGCATGGCCCCATTTTACTAAAAGCTAAATAGAGTAGTATGGATACGTCAGAAGGTAACCTCTGGGTAGGGGTTATGACTGACTGTCTTTTGGTTTGTCTGGTATTTCCTGATTTTTCTCTTTTTAAGAATAATGCTTTTGTAGAAACTATGCATGCCCTTGAAGCACTTGTGGAGCAAGTAAAATTGTAACTGGTTTGGTGCTTCCGCTGCTCTCACCAGTGCATTAGTAATGATACAGCATCAAGCTCTGGTGGCTGTTTTCCTGGGGACCGAAAAGTAGGAAGCGAACGCAACAAGTAAACAAAATCACCCAAAATTCTACTACCTAACCCAAAAATGATGACTAGTATTTTAAACATATCTCTGATCAAGTCTAAGCAAAAGTTAAATTTTATTAGTCTTTTATTATACCATACGTTCTCCTTCAGCAAATATTAAGTTAAAATTTTACTTAATATGAGATAAGTAAAGTAAAACAGAATTGAATAACTTCTGATCTACTTAGAATGTGTTATCATTGGTTCACCTTTAGGTACTCATGATTTCCTATGCCACAGTAGGGAGTGGTTAGTTCTACTGTGAACTTGTATAGTTAAAAAAGACAAAATTTAAAATTTAAAAAAGGTAAATGGTATTGTTTGGTGTACTATTTAAACAGTAAGGTACTCTCATCTGATCTCGTTTTCAAAATGCTTCTGAATTTAATGTTTGAAACTTTTACTTTCAGAATTTATTCCTTGCATTTTTAGCTCAGGCATAAAGGAAGATAGGATTTCCACCATCAATATCTTCTTGTCTACACTGAAAACAAAGGTACGCGCTTGCTAATCACTGTGTCTGTCATCTGCTTTCTCCTTGTGAATGAAGAAATACTCTATTGTTTTACAGGATTCTAGAGCTACAACATCTTATTTAGATTGTTATGTAGGTTGAGTAGAAAACTATTTCTTAAGCAGAAACACATCCTTAATGGTGAGCAAATCCTGGGACTAGAAGGACTAGCTGACTCAGCTGCTTCATTACAGTAGCAGACGAGCTGTTAGTCACCATTTCACAGTAACCCTGTGTCATAACCATGAGCTATAAATTACAAATACTACTTCATTTACACTTCTAGCAAAATGTTATTTTGTGTCATGTTCCATATTCTGCCTTTTGCAAGCATCTTATAGATATTTAAAAACTTGCTAGAAGGATTACTATCTTTAGTGCAGAAGCACTTTCAGTTGGAAAACTGATGCTTCCAATATGAAAAGTTGTCAAAAATCCACATAAAAATGGCTGATAAGCATGAAAAGGCTTTACTTTCATAGTATTTAAACAGTGATTCTTGGAGCAATTTTGCCTTCTAGGGGACATTTGGCAATGTCTGGAGACCATTTTTGGTTGCAGAAGTGGGGAGTGCAACTGGTAGTTGGTAGACACCAAGGATGCTACGAAACATCTCATGATGCATGGGATAGCCCCATATTAATTACCTGATCCCAAATGTCAATAGAGCTGAAGTTAAGAAAACCAAATTTAAAGTAAAATTTTAAAGTAATGCCAATAATGACATACAGAGTTTTTGCTTGCCTACCAAAACAACATTGACTTTTAAAAACAATGGTGTTCAATGCTATCAAATATGCTTTGAATCAGGTACATTCCTGGAGGAAGAGTTACAGCCCCTATGGAAGATTACATAGTTCTGGCAGTGTGTGTCAGAGGTCTTAAATGTGTTCGTGGACCCTGGCATATGGTTGTTCTGAACTGGAAGGGTTGTATCAGAGCCACCTGGGGAATATATTTGAAATATATGTACCTTGGCCACATCCCCAGAGATTCTGAAGAAGCTTTGGGTGGAGCTGAGGACATGTGCCACAATTCCATTTGCAGGAATCGGTGCCAAGTTCATAGTCAGTAGATGCAATGAAGACTTTGTACAAGAGTGCTAATCATAGTTTTATGGAGAATAGTTACAGTTTGGAAACGACCTAATTGTAAACACCAGGGGAATGGTGAATGGTCCACTCACAGGATAGAATAGCAAAATGATGTTCTAAAGGAATTTTTAATGTGGGAAACGCTCATGCTATATAAGTAATCATATATAAATGTAATCTCAGGCAAAAAGACAACTAATACATATATATGTATATGGTATGGGTGTGGGTGAGGCCTGTATATCCCCAGGATGGTTGGGAATATTGGTGAATTTTCTCTTTATGTATTATTCTTTTTGACCAAATTTTCTGCCATTAGCATGCATTATTTTTATAATGATGAGAAAACAATAAACATCATTTTAAAAATAATTTCTTGAACTTCATATGTTTTATTATTGTTTTCAGGTAGTTCACAATAAAAATATCACAAAGACCCAGAAGGTGCATTTCTTTACGGGGCAGTTACTGAATCACATAGCATCCCTCTACAGCTGGAATGGGATTACCGATGTGAACCCGGAAAACAGCCAGGTGTGGTCGTTTGTGGGTTTCAGCTGACCTCATTGTTGATACATGATTCTCATTGTTGGGAGACGGAAGATTCCTATACAAGTCTTAAAGTCCCCTCATTTGATCTGTTTCTTCTGGCTGTGGTTATATGACTATATTAATTATCTGCTAATTGCTGTTATGATTTTTGAAATTTTGTTTTTTTATGATAAGTCTGTTTTTTCCTAATCTCTGAGGTATAATAGTAATTCTTCTTTCTTAATGAAAACACTGGGATTCCCTTTGGCTGAGTGACAGCTTCATTCTCTGTAGTGCATGTGTGCTAGATCTTCCTCCTCTCACTTTACCTCTGCTTTTCCTTTCCATTCTTGCATATCCAGCTTTTGGAGTTTCAAGTCTTCTTTTACTTCAGGATTCTAAGTGTCTAGGATCCTCGTCTCCTAACATGAGTAATTTATTTTGTAATAATTAACTCAGGTGCTAAATCAAAATAGTTGTTCTCAGCTAGATTGCTGTCTGCCAGATTACTCATGCCTGTAATCCCAGCACTTTGGGAGGCTGAGGTGGGAGGATTGCGTGAGCTCAGGAGCTTGAGACCAGCCTGGGCAACATGGCAAGACCTCATCTCTACAAAAATTAAAAATAAAAAAATTAGTTGGGTGTGGTAGTATGCACCTGTAGTCCCAGCTACTTGGGAGGCCAAGGTGGAAGAATTGCCCGGGCCCAGGAGATCAAGGCTGCGGTGAACCGTGATTGTGCCACTGCACTCCAGCCTGGGCAGCAGAGTGAGACCCCAACTCAAAACAAAAAACAGTTGCTCTCATGTTGACCCACTGCCAATGTACATTTTAATTTTCCGGGTGTTTCTGAATGTGGCCTTGGCCAGAGTAGTGAAGGCTCAAACTTCCTGTTAACTTTGTAATAACTTACCTCTCAGGAGCCTACTATTTTATTTCCTTTTATCTTGGAGACTTGCCCACGTCCTCTTGTTTTAAACATGTTTTTGTGGCTCTATTACCAGAAAGCCTCAGGGGCTTCATAAAGACACTCCCAAATGTGGAATTTTATTCACAAGAGCAGGAGAAATTAAGTCATTTTTAAGTCTTTAAGAATGCAGGTTTAAACTTGCCCCTCTTGTGTGTATTATTTTATCTTGGTCAGTGTATATTTTTTTTGTTTATTTTTTGGGATAATGCCAAGTGTTTAATTTAAAATGTTTCAAGTTTTTATTAGGCAGGTGATATTGTCCTGTTTTATTCTGTAGCTAGTACTAAGGTTTTATGAGTTCGGAATTTTCACTGACTTTTTTAAAACCCTCATAGGTTTCTACTAAAGAAGCAGGAAAAACAATGGTGAGGGAACTCGTTCATAATTTCCTGATGGATCTTTGCTGTTCACTTAAGCATGGGATTAATTTTTATGATGCGTCTTTTGGTACCTTCGGCAGGTAAAGTATAACATTCACATAAACCCTGGGTTGTGTGTTCTTTAGAAGTCATCACATGCATGACTTCTGGTGGAAATTAGTTAAATAATGAAATTGTAGGTTAGAACTAGAATTATGGACATTTTAAAACTCATTTTAAGGATGAGCAGTTGGAGACCCAGAGAACTTCTGTTCATTGCATGCCCTTAGGGGCAGATGTGTCAGGGTCACCATGTATAGACACATAGATAATGGGATATTTTACCCAGGGAGGTGCAGCATGTTTACCTAAAGATAATGGTATCAATTGGATCAAAAAACAATTAGTTATTTCAACCATCCCAGAGAGGGTTGGCCCTGACTTGGACCTCACAGCAGTCCTGAGGTGGATATCATTGGGATCCCAGTTTTGCAGAGGGGGAAGATGGTCACTGAGGTCAAGACACTTACCTGCTAAGTGGCGCAGCTTGCATTTGAATCCAGGAAATCAGTTATAAAACTGATAGTCATAACTGAACAGTCCTCCCTCTTCTCAACCACAGGCTGCTAATTTCAAAATTGTGTTTTTACATTTTGTTTTATGTTTCACAATTATGATAACATTTTATCAGTAAGAAAACATGAAGTCCAATAGGTTTCATTATGTTCTTTGCAGCTTTCACCTTGTAGCATGTACAGGTCCACATAGATATTTTATAATAACCCAAATGAGCTACTGTTCATCAATCTGCTTTTTTCCCATTTGATGATAAAAATGTTGGACATATTTCCCAGTCATTATAAATGACTGACTTTTTACCCCTAGACTGCATAGCATTTTATTATAAAGATTTAGGCAGTTTGATTTACTTCTGATTTTAGCCAGTCAGGAAATGACGGACTCTTTCAGAATGGAATAACACAGTGGGAATTTTTCTGCTTATGTACGTATTTGGGCTTGTTTTGATTCTGAGGTTACATGATTTAACTTGCCACATCATTTCTTTTTTTTTCCCCTCCCTCATCAGTAAGAATGAGCTCATTTTCCTGATGAAATGTAACAGCAGACTTTTATAGTCTAATACGGTGTACCACCATGCTTAAAATACATGCTTTTGTCCCCCTTTTTAAGGCACTTTTTTTCCTTCATAACTAGACCCATGGAATAGAAGATCATTTAATGAGCATATTGAATCAACTTGTGGATGTGGATCTGTTTGGAATTAGCTGTGGTTTATGTGAATTGTGAAGCTGTGGACAAAAGACAAATGTTTGTGCTTCGGGGAGAGGAAGTTTTGTTTGTGGACAGCAATGGAAACCTTTGAGAAAATTGAAACACGTGGTTCCCCAGTAGTCATCTGGCTTGTTCCCTAACTTCCTGCAGGTCCCTGGGCGAATGTCACCACTTCAGGGAGCCCCTGCCTTGGCAGCCCATTCCAGAATAGCCCCTCTACTGTAGTTGTCCTTTTGCTGGCTTATGCTTTTGTTTGTTTGCTTATTTATTTACTTGTTGATTTATTTTTTTGCTTGTTCATTATCTGATTGGTGAAAAGTAGTAAGAACAGAGGTTGGCACATAGTAGGTGCCTGGCACATAGTAGGTGTTCACTGAAAGCCAGATATTAGAACAGAGAGCAAGGGTTGGCAAACTTTCTATAAAGAGCCAGAGAGTATTTTAGGCTTTATGGGCTATACAGACTCTGTTGTGACTACTCCATTGTGCCATTGTAGCACTGAAACAGCCATAGATATAAACAAATGGTTGTGTCACTGTATTCTAATAAAACTATTTACAAAGATAGGTCTTGGACACTAGTTTGTTAATCCCTGGTATGGAGGTTAAAAAAGAAGGTTCTGGGGCAGCCCCTTTGGGTCTCCTCCCACTGGGGGAGCTTTTCTGTCCTCTTAATAAATCCTGCTTAAAAAAAAAAAGTGAAGGTTCTGAAGTCAGATAGATGGGCTTCAATCCTAACTTAGCTCTGAGACCTTGAGCAGGTTATGTATTCTCCCAGACTCCATTACTTGGTTTGTGAAATGGGAATAACATTAGTCACTGCCTCAGACAAGTGGACTGGCCTAACTGTCTACAGCAGTGTCTGGCATGTATTACATACTATGTAAATATCAGCACTGTTTATTTTATTGCACTGCTCCTGATTAATGTGTGTGTAGTATCGTTTAGCCCTCCGTACATTTAATGTTCTATTCATTTGTTCATAGTTTTCATATTAAGGAAGGGTATTTTCATGTCTCTGTAAAAAAAAGTTTTCTGATTAACATTATACTCTTTCTAATTCAGTTTTTTAAGACCTTTACTATATGTAAAACTGTCACATAGCGTTGTAATTTACTTAATTTATGAGGGAATGCAAGACTCTGAGGACCTTAGAAGCCATCGACATGGCATGCACATGAGGTGCATTCTGAGGTTTTCTGGATGTTTTAACTTCTGTTCTGTGTAAGGGCCATGTATACAAAGTGACTCCCAAACAAGAAACCAAAGAAGGGGCAGATGATTCCAGCCTATTGGTATAGGCTGGCTCTATGGGGGAACTCACAGACAGAAGTGTGGTCTTGGGTGACTGCGAGACAGGCAGAGCTCTGTGCCATTAGCTCCCAGATCCTGAGATGATGAACCGTAGGGAAGGGGTACACGTGCTTTGGGGGAATGGGTAGGAATTTGATCTAACGGCAGGATTGATGATAGATATGAGTTTATCATCGAGTTGATTTGGTCTAAGGGCAGGATTTATGGTAAGTATGT
The DNA here is from genome assembly GCA_963574415.1 of Tarsius wallacei. Lineage (NCBI taxonomy): Eukaryota > Metazoa > Chordata > Mammalia > Primates > Tarsiidae > Tarsius > Tarsius wallacei. The sequence goes on along the minus strand of CAUYQG010285789.1, from coordinate 2,081 downwards.
GCTCTTACACAAGGAATGATAGATAAACTAGAATTAATCTCAGAAGCATTCCCAGAATCGGGATTAATCAGAAGTCAACATGGCAGGTTAGCTTCAGCTTCCCCGGGCCAAGCAGATTGAAAAGGCCCATGTTCCTAAAAGGCTTGGAGTAGTACCTAGCTTCCGCTGCTTTGGCTTGTGTTGCACCCTGGGATTATTGCTCCTGGAGCTAGGCTTACAGTCTGCAGGTTTACCTGCTTCTTACTCTTGTCATCTTCTCACACTTCTGAGGACTATTTGTCCACTTGGGGACAAGTTTTGAATATTTTCCTGTGGTAAGTTTGTTTACATCCTAGTTTCTTTCAGCTGCTAAGTGAAGGTATAGGGATTTGAAATGAGCTAGAAACAGAAGGCAGAAGATCTTATGCTGTCTTTCTGAGTTTTAGAAATAATTTAGTGGCAGGGCAATCTGGACCATGTGGCAATTCATGAGCACTTCATATTAAAAAAAACTTCGTCCTTTGAAGAGAAAAATCCTTTTTGTACTCACACACACCTGTGTGTTTACATATGCTTTTCAGAGTGGAACTTGGGCATGAATTCCTCCCTGCTGAATTTGCCTTTTCTTAACAACATCCTTGACTTATAGGCCTACTGGGGTTTTCTTCCTCTTCTTTAGAAGTCAAATTGAATTCAAGGAGGGAAGAAGGAAAGACGAGACAGAGCAGGGCAAAGTAGAGACTTTTTCAGCCACTCAGTAGAGAACTGAAAGAAAAGCCCTCTGGGGGTGAGCTGGAACCTTACCAGCCATGAAAGTATGCCCCTGTTCCATGGGAGACATTCACCCACTGCAGTGGTACAGCTGTGTTCACTGAGAGCTATTCCCAGAGCAGCCGTTATCATCCTGAGTTCTTGGTGTGCTCTGTCTGAATCTTCCCTGCTGACTTCTCCCCTTCTCTTTTTCTAACAGAGGTGGAAACCTGACACTCTTACATTTCTTGCTGGGTTTAAAAACTGCAGCAGATGATGAGCTGGTGGCTGACCTTGTGGTGAACATCCTCAAAGTGTGCCCTGACTTACTGAACAAATATTTCAAGGAAGTAACATTTTCCTTTCTTCCACGAGTGAAGTCCACTTGGTTAAATAATATCAAACTACTAAACAAGGTAAAACACACACACACACACACACACACACACACACACACACACAATATTTAAAAGTTGCTAGCTGTGTAGGAGGTGGAGCATAAGTTTGTCATCTGATCTGATAAACTATACAATATGAAGACCTTTCAGAGATAAAAAGGGATATATTTTTTTAATTTAATCTTTTTTTTTTTTTTTTTGAGTTGAGATCTCACTCTGTCACCCAGGCTGGAGTACAGTGGCATAATCATAGCTCACTGCAGCCTCAACCTTCTGAGCTCAGGCAATCCTTCTGCCTTAGCCTCCCAAGTACAGACATGCACCACCACACCTGGCTAACTTTTCTATTTTTTGTAGACATAAGGTCTTGCTATGTTGCCCAGGCTAGTCTCGGAACTCCTGGGCTCAAGCAATCCTCCTACCTCAGTCTTCCAAAGTGCTGGGATTATAGGTGTGAGCCACTGTGCCTGGCTAATTTTTCTACTTTTTGTAGAGACAATGTCTTGTTATGTTACCCAGGCTTGTCTTAAACTCCTGGGCTTAAACATAAGTTCTCCCACCTCAGCCTTCCAAAGTGCTGGGATTATAGGTATGAACCACCACACCCATCCAAAAGGGATATTTTAGATCATGTAAATTTGTTGTCCTTGCTTTTCACTGAACTGAATTTAAAATTAGTGCAATGTCTGAAATGTAGGGTAGTTTTTATTTTTTGTTTTTTTTATTTTTTTGAGTTGGAGTCTCACTCTGTTGCCCAGACTGGAGTGCAGTGGCATACTCCCGGCCACCGCACCCTCGACCTGCTGGGCTCCATGATCCTTCTGCCTCAGCCTTCCAAGTAGCCAGAACTACAGGCGTGCGCTACCATGCCTGGCTAATTTTTGATTTATTGTAGAGATGAGTTCTTGCCAAGTTGCCTGGGTGGGTCTCGAACCCGTGGCTCAGGCAATCCAC
>CAUYQG010285773.1:0-28342 GCA_963574415.1 Tarsius wallacei | reverse complement strand
GCCACTGCACTCCAGTCTGGGCGACAGAGTGAGACTCCAACTCAAAAAAAAAAAAAGAAAGAAAGTGATGAATGCACAACTTTATATATCAAACCCTTGAATTGTACACTTCACCTTAAATAGGTGCTTTGAATTATGCCTCAACAAAGCTGTTATAATAAAAATGGAATGAAGTAATGATACAGGCTGCAACATGGATGAACCTTGAAAACATTATGCTAAGTGAAAAAAGCTAGAGACAAAAGTCCACATATATGATTCCATTTACATGAAATATCCAGAATAGGCACAAGCAAAAAGTAGGCAAAAGGCCAGGTGCGGTGGCTCACGCCTATAATCCCAGCACTTTGGGAGGCCGAGGTGAGAGGATTGCCTAAGCCCATGGGTTGGAGACCAGCCTGAACAGCTTGGCGAGATCTTATCTCTACAATAAAAAAATAAAAAAATAAAAAATTAGCCAGGCATGGTGGCGTATTACTGCAGTTACAGCTACTTGGAAGGCTGAGGCAGAAGGATCACCTGAGCCCAGCAGGTTGAGGCTGCGGTGGCCGTGAGTGTGCCACTGTCCTCCAGCCTGGGTGACAGAGTGAGACTCCAACTAAAAAAAAAAAAAAAAAAGGTAGTCAGAAGTAGCCAATAACTGGAGGGTTTGGGGACAGAGGGAATTGAAAATGATTGCTAGTGTGTATGGGGATTTCTTTTGGAGTGATGAGAATCTTCCAGAATTAGATAGTGGTGGTGACGACTGCACAACTTTGTAAACTAAAAACCACTCAATTGTATCTTTGAAAGGGTAAATCTAATAATATATAAATTATATCTCATGGGGTTTTTTTTAAGCCTTCTAGAATAAACAGAATTCTGGTTTTAGCCATAGAGCTTACTGGGTGACCTTTGTTACCTTTGATCATTTCACCCTTATAGTCAACATGCATTAATTACCCATTGTTTGTTTCTGCCTGGGGCTTGGTCCAACTGGAGGAAAGAATAACTGTGACATGAATTACCTTTTCCAACTGGGAATAGATTTTACCTTCTCTTTGGCCCCTCCTTTCCTATCTTCCAGTCCTATGAAGTATAAACCCTGTTAAAAATTAAAAATCTGCTCACAAACAACTTTGAACATTTTCTGCTCACGTCAGTTTTTTTCCTTAGAAGTAACAAAGTCTCTTTTCAAGCTATAATTTTTAGTCACGTTTAAATATAAATAAAATATTTTAAAATCATTATTTATACAAAGGCAACAAAATTGTTATTCTAGGAAATCAGGAAAATTTATAAAAGTAGAAAGGAAAGGACAGTATCATCCCTTGCTTCCTCACCCAGAAACAACTACTCTTAACAATTACCTTCTCGTCTTTTTTTCTTTTCCTTTTTTTTTTTTTTTTTTTGTCTTATAGAGACAAGGCCTCACTATGTTGCCAGGCTGGGCTCCAGTGATCTTCCCGCCTAGTCTCCCAGGTAGCTGGGATTACAGGTGCAGGCCACCTTGCCTGGCTCTCTTCTTGCCTTTTTAATACTCATGGTTTTGCTGCCTAGTTGAGAGCCCAAATTTTCTTATGAAAAATTTCATACTTACAGAAAAGTTTCCCAAATTTTCTCATGAAAAATTTTATACATTCAGAAGAGTTATGTCTAGTATAATGAACACCTGTACATCACCATCCTGGGTCAACAGTTGTCAACAAAGTTTTCTCATATATGCCTTATTTATATATGTATGTATTTTTTTTCTGAACCATTTCAAAGTAAATTGCAGACATTGTGGCGCTTCATCCTAAATTCTTCAGCCTGCATCTCCTAAGAAAAGGTCATTTTCCTACATAGCTATTTTTTTATACCTAAGAAAATTAATACTAATTTGCTAATATTATCTAATATCTGATCCATATTAACAGTACCCCAGTTCTCATCCTTAAGTTTTAAACAGAGCTTCACAATAGTTCTTCACCATTGTACTCTCTGACTTCTACCAGAGAAGCTAGGCCATTTGAAAAGACTTTCAACTAACTAGAGAAGGACAAGTTCCTATCTGTCCCTGGGAATAAACACCATGGTTGACTCTGGGTGGAGTGATGAAAGAAATGTAAAGGAGGCACTTTTGTGGGGAACTCTCCCTCAAAGGGACTGGAACAGGTGTCTTCCCTAGCTTCAGAGTAGTCCTGAGTAGCCCCATCCTCTGGAAGAAACATTCAACATGGAAGCATCTCCTAAACTTGTACAACTCTGCTGAGGTCCCTCTGAGGCCTGGCCCAACCCAAAGTGCAGCATCAGCAGAGTACTTCTTTGCCAATTGAAAGGAGTATGGAGGAACAAGAAAGGTAGACTCTGTAATCCTCTAGAGTCTCTGAGTTCCAGCTGAACAACTCCCACTGGCCAAAAGCTAAGGGTGATGCTGACAAAGCCTACTCACCTGCTACATCCCAGTCTCAGTTCCTCTCTCTCCCACCCTCATCCACCTCCTGTAACATGCCTTGGACCTACCCTGCTGTCAATTATTCCTGCAGAGAATATGATTTATGGGGCACCAATTCACCAAAGTACCCACGTTTTGTTGTTGTTGTTGTTTTGAGTCGGAGTCTTACTCTGTTGCCCAGTGGCATGCTCACGGCAACTGCAGACTCGACCTGCTGGGCTCAGGTTATCCTTTCGCCTCAGCCTTCCAAGCAGCTGCAACTACAGGTATGTGCCACCATGCTCGGCTAATTTTTTGATTTTTTTTGCCCCCCGCCCCTCATTTTTCGATATATTGTAGAGACAAGATCTCACCGAGTTGCCTAGGCTGAGCCACCACGCCCAGCAAAGTACCTATGTTTTAATGGAATACTCCGTAAGGCCTAGAGAAATAACTCCTATGTTATTAATATATAAGATACTCAAAAGCAGTCTTCACTCTGGCACTCCATCCTCAAACCACCCCACATATAGATACTGCCAAGGCCATCTTGTCTGGCCTCAAATTTCCCAGAAATAAAAATGAACAGCAGGCCAGGCTCAGTGGCTCAGCCTGTAATCCCAACACTTTGGGAGGCCAAGGTGAGTGGATTGCCTGAGCCCGCGGGTTCGAGACCAGCCCAGGCAACTTGGCGAGACCTCATCTCTACAATAAATCAAAAATTAGCCGGGTGTGGTAGCACGCGCCTATAGTTCCAGCTACTTGGAAGGCTGAGGCGGAAGGATTGCCAGAGCCCAGCAGGTTGACGCTGGGGTGGCCATGAGTGTGCCACTGCACTATAACCTGGACGACAGAGTGAGACTCCAACTCAAATAATAATAATAATAATAATAAATGAACAGCAAAACTTTGGCAGGCAGAGGCGAGAGGAATGCCTGAGCCCAAGGGTTCAAGACCAGCCTGGGCAACTTGGTGCGACCTCGTCTCTACAATAAATTTAAGAAATTAGACAAGCATGGTAGTACACGTCTATAGTTCCAGTTACGTGGAAGACTGAGGCAGAAGGATCACTTGAGCCCCACAGGTCGAGGCTGCGATGGCCATGATCATGCAACCGCACTCTAGCCTGGGTGACAGAGTGAGATTCCGACTAAAAAAAGAAAAGGCAGCAAAGCCAGATCACTTTCTAGGCCCCTTCCAGCTTTGATGTATGAGGTCTTAGAATCTTGAGATTCCACAGCCTCTCATTCTGAGAGCATAGGGCCAGCCAGCCCTTGTTAGGAGGCAGCTCATCTGTGGTTTGGCACCACTGCCCAGCAGGCATTTATTAAATCAGTGGGATGTGGTCCCTGCTGGCCTGGAAAGAGAACATTAAGCTCCAAAAACTTCCTGCAGCAGGCCTCCTTCGGCGAGTGCTGCTCAGAGGGGTGAGGAACAAAACCATTCAGGTCCCTGGCTGTGCTCCAAGATCCTGTTCGCTAGTACTCTTGCCCTGTCTGCACAGAGAACCAGTGACTAAAAACATCTGGAAGCCTACTTAAGACCGAGGCAACTTCTCTCTCCTTCCTTTAGGAGTGGCTGTTCTTGACCCTGGTAATCCAGGTTGACCTTTGCCAATGCCCCTTCCCTTTCAATCTTCTGCACTTCAGTGGGCAATAACCAGCTAATAAAATCCACATGAACCCAGCTGCTAACAGCTCCTGGAAGGGCTGTGGGTTCTAACGCCTGCCCCTGCATTCCTTGAGCCCTAGTAGCAAGGGAAAACAAGGCTGAGACCCAACTCTTGCACCTCTGGGTCTTACAGTGGAGTTGTGAAGAAAGGGAGTAGGTGAAAGGAGAAAAACATTAATGATGGGGTTTTGCTGAACACAGAGAAGGAAGCTGCAGGCAAGGAATGCACAGGTGTAGTGATGTGGCTGCCAGGTGGCCCAGCAAAGCCCTGTGGGCCTGGGCTTGACTCATTTCCAGTGACTTTAGTCATGTTGACAAGGCCCATCATTCTGGGAGGCAGGCCTGGACTGAGAGGGCAGAGTGCATGTGTCACCACTGACCTTGTTGGAGGTCAACCCTTGTCCTTCCTCTCTCTCTTGTGACCTGAGAAGCCCAAAGGTCATATGGTCTCTAACAAATTAAGGAAATATTTACTGTCGGGTGCAGTGGCTCATGCCTGTAATCCCAGCACTTTTGGAGGTGGAGGCGAGAGGACTGCCTGAGCCCAAGGGTTCGAGACCAGTCTGGGCAACATGGCAAGACCTTGTCTCTACAATAAATCAAAAAAATCAGTCGGGTGTAGTGGCTCATGCCTGTAGTTCCAGCTACTTGGAAGGCTGAGGTAGGACTGCTGAGCCCAGCAGGTGGAGGCTGCGGTGGCCATAAGCAGCATGCCACTGCACTCCAGGCTGGTTGACAAAGTGAGACTCCAACTCAAAAGGAAAAAAAAGAAAGAAATATTTACTGAGCATCCACAACATATGTGTCTGGTGCTGGGGAGAGATACAGCAGTGAATAGAACAGCCCCGATTCCTTCCTGTGCTGAAGTCCCACTTGCTTGACTCTGACTATGGGTTACAAAGTCTTGGAGACACCGGTGGGAGGGAGGCAGAGTGCTTGGAGCTCCAGAGGCAGGAGAGCCACCCTGGCTGTACTGGGTTTCTTCCATGCCAACTCCCTACCCCTTTGCTTCTCTGTGGCCTAGTGCACGGACACAGGATTCCCTCTGGTTAAGGTCAGAGCTCTAATTCACTTTAGCTTTCTTCTCCCCACCAATGACAAGAGCCCAAGAAATAAACACAACAGGTTGGATAGATGAGCTGCTTGAGGTTTATTTACAAAGTACAAGGATATATTTACTGGGTCTCGCCTTTCTAAATTTTACTCCTCCTTTACCCTCCTTTCTAACCAGTTGAGATTTCTGCTTGCTCTCACCTCAGAGTCCTGAGCTGATTTCGCTACCTATCTGCTCTTGCCTGTAATGAGCCAAAGACCAGCACATCTTCCTTGGACCTGAGGGTGGGTTCATCTCAGAAAGACCTCAAGGATCCTACCGAAGCAAATGACTCTATTCCAGTCAGTTCAGGCCTTTGTGGAGCAAAGAAACTGGTGTCCTTCTTGGAGTGCTGCCTTCATCTCCTTGAACTGAGCCAACTGGCAGGCCTCATCCAGCCCCAGCCAGCGGTAGGCTTGATGCTCATGGGAGAGGCGGATCTCCACGTTGTAGTCCTTCACTTCTGCCAGCCAGTAAATGACTGTTTTAGGCTTCTCTCTAGCCACATAATTGAGCTCCCTTTTGAACCCTTCAATGATGGTCAGCTGTCCTGCGTCTATGCCTGCTTCCTCCCGAGTTTCTCTTAGGGCTGTTTCCAAGTCATTCTCTCCTGGTTCCACATGGCCTAGTTAGGAGAAAAGAGGGAAGAAGGAGAAAAATTTTCCAAAGTCCCCAGAGCAAAATTTTCCAGGCCATATGATTTTAAAATGGGATCTTCAGTGACTTTTCTAGGTGTTCCTAGGCTAAAGGAAGCCTGGAGGCTAGCAATATACTAACACGCCTGGGAAGGGAATGGAGGGCAGGTAGCATCTGATTCTCAGGGTCTGAGCAATCATCCCTCCTTCCCACCTCATTTTCTCTGCAATCATCCCTCCTTCCCACCTCATCCTCTCTGCAATCATCCCTCCTTCCCACCTCATCTTCACTGAAACAGACCATGTGTTTGGCAGGTCAGGTTTAGAATACTGCTCTTTACTTGAGGTGAGAGAGATGACTTCCTTCAGATCTCTGCTTTCTTATGCTTTTTTGAGTTGGAGTCTTACTCTTGTCGCTCAGGCTGGAGTGCAGTGGCATACCCACTGCCACCGCAGCCTTGACCTGCTGGGCTAAGGCGATCCTTCTGCCTTAGTCTTCCAAGTAGCTGGAACTACAGGCATGCACCACCACACCTAGCTAGTTTTTGTGATTTATTGTAGAGATGAGGTCTCGCCAAGTTGCCTGGGCTGGTCTCGAACCCGCGGGCTAAGGCAATCCTCTCGCCTCGGCCTCCCAAAGTGCTGGGATTACAGACTGAGCCACCATGCCCAGTCTTTTTTCTTATTCTTTGAAGCTCTCCTCATCCCATGTTCTGAGGAAACACTTCCCCACCGGAGATCTTAAAGTGATCTTTCCAAGAAGGGGCAAGCAGTCCCTACATAGCAGGTGAAAGCCAGCTAAAGAGGGAGTACTTTGCCTACAATCCAGTGAGGACTTAACACTGTCTACAGTTGGATCCTAAAATCCCAGGGCCAACAGACAAGCTCAAAACCCTACACTGCTGTACTAGCAGCTGCTTCCAAGTAGCTATCAAGGCTTTTTCCAAATTGTTTTCATCTTTCTTCCTGAGCAAGGCCAGATTTCAGTTTCATAGGGAAAGTCCTGATGGGAACTTAGACTACAGAGAAGCTAAGAGCCAGTTCTAAGAAAATGTGTTGGCAAGACCCAAATCCAAGCAGCTGCCAAAAAACTGTTACGGGAGAACATGAAGCTCTGCAGACGAGAGCAGCCCTCGGCTTTACCTCTAGGCCCTTCCCACAAATTCTCAGCTTCCCAGAGGGGCCAAGAAGAACTGGGGAGCATCTGGCAGCCTCTGTCTACACATGGCTCTGGCAAGTTATTGTGGGGAGGGGGGAGCCTCCTGGTTCAGAAGCTCATGGGAAGCAGGAACTTTTAGCTGTTCCCCCCTTGGCGGGGGATGGGGCCCTCCTTCTTCCCAGGGACCTACAGGGCCCTGGGTCAGTTGCTGCAGCACATGAAACAACCAGAAGATTAGCACTTAAAAACCATTCTGCTGGGCACAGTGGCTCACTCCTGTAATTCCAGCACTCTGGGAGGTGGAGGTGAGAGGGTTCAAGATCAGCCTGGGCAACTTTGCGAGACCTTGTCTCTACAATAAACCAAAAAATTAGCCAGGCGAGGTGGCACACTCCTGTAGTTTCAGCAATTTGAAAGGCTGAAGCAGATCAACAAGGGTACTGCATAATTAAAAAAAAAAAAAAAAAAGAAAAAGAGTAAATCAAATTGTCCCTGTTTGCAGACAACATGACTAAAAAAAAAGAAGAAAGGCTGAGGCAGAAGGATCACCTGAGCCCAGCAGGTTGAGGCTGCAGTGGCCATGAGTGTGACACTGCACTCCAGTTTGGGTGACAGAGTGGGACTCCGACTCAGAAAAAGAAAACAAAAAATTCTAGCTCACAACTTCTGAGGAATTTTCTCTTTATGGTACCTCCTATAGCCATGTACACAACGACAGATAGGTAATGCTTTGGGGAAGGAGGTGAGAGGGATGCTAGTGGTGACAAATGTAACTGATTCAGGATACCCCACCTCCCGTCAGAGGTGTGTGGGAGTTTCTCAGCACACCCCTCCCAGGAGCATCTATTCGGTATTCTGCCCATCAATGTTAACACAGTAACTTCTCCCCAGGTAGGAAAGGATTAGGAGAGGTCTGCTGACATCATGTAGTGAGAGGAACCATGCAGTGTTACTCTGGTGATCAGGAGACAAGTGTGAATTTTCCTATACATAGTATTTGTGACACTTCTATCTCCTTTTTCATCTTGTTTCTCCCCAGTACAACTCAAATGTGCAGAATTTATTTCCTGTTCCCATTTCCTTGTTTTCCTTCAAACTTGGATTCCACCCTTCCCCACCCCACTCCTTTTTAAAGTCCCTGCTTCCTTCTGTCTGGGGGCTGCTCACTCTGGGCTCCTCATCCCAGCAGGTGCCAAAGCCATAGTCTGTCCCTGCCCAATGGGACCATCCCAATGGCCTCAGCCAAGGAGGGCTCCTTTTTCCCACTTCTCCCCACACAGCTTGGCTTCTCTTCCATGACCATCTGACTGCAGCTATCTTACTCTTAAAGGTGGGGGTCAGGAATGCTGATGGATGAAAAATGCCCAGCTTACAAACAGATCTTGGTCTGGGCTAAGGCCTCAGGCCACTAATCTTCACTGTTCTGCCCTCTGGGTTACTGAATGATGGACCCAGGACATAGAGACCTTGGGGCTTGTTAAATCTTCACAGCCTCCTGATCTGAGAAGGGCCCTCCCATTCCCTCACTCCTCTACACCCGCCAGAGTTTGCAGATGAATCTATGATCAGGGAACCCACCTCCTCTGTGTTACTACTCAAAATACAACTATGTTCAGGAAGACTTCAGAAGTCATACTCTGTGTGTTCAGTTCAAAAGAAAAACCAGGAGTCAAAGGAACTTGATCAAATAGAATCAGAGACAGTGAGGGCTGGAACAAAACTTAGTATTTTCTAGTTAACCTCTTGTTTGACAGATGAAAAACAGCCCAGGGAGATGAGCACACAGCTCGGCCACGATTCAATCCTGAGGTCCTCAATTCCCTGCCCGGTGGCTTTCTCCTACCCAGCCATTTATCACAGAGGCTGGAGAGCTAGTCGAAGATACTCACAAAAACACCAGGTACTGCTTGTGTCCTGGAATTCAGTACAAATTCTATTTCCAGTTCTACTCTGGACTGGTCTGGAGACCTTATAAGTAGAAAGGATCCAAGGGATCCTGCCTACCCCACCCCTTCCTACTCTGCGGTCACTGGGAATCAAACCTCGTGGAAGGACCTGGAAGGGTAGATTTCTGAGCAACGCTTGGCAGTTTCCCAAAAGCCAACCTCTCTAGCCTCGCACCTTTGGGAGGAGTCCAGTGATGAATGCCATCCGATGCCTGCAGCAGAAGAAACTCAACTGTATTGTTGTCCACCTTAGGAATGAGGCGTCTTCGGAAGATGATCAAGCCACATGCTCTCAGGGCCATGGTCTATCTAAGAACTTAACAAAGAAGATGTGGTATATGGAAAGTTGCATAAAACAGGAAGCTCCATACTGGGGTAGGGGGTGCATAGCAATCTGGTGCTGGAGAGTAGCACAGACTAGCAAACAGCATCTCATAACCCACAGGAAAAGGCAGCATGCCAAGGACCAATGGAGGGCATCCAGGAATCAGAGTCTGACCTTTGTGTGTAACTGCAGGACCCTGGCAACTGCCCTTGGTCAATGTGGCCTCTATCCCAACTCCTCCAGGGCTCCTTGCAAAACAGGGCTGGTATGTGTTTGTTAGACTGGAGATCTTCAGAGCAAACACACTGAAACAAGAGATGTTGGGAATGGCACAGATGCAGGGCAAGTATTATCATCAAACCTGCAACCTCATTTCCCTCAGCCTATATCCTGAGCCCCTGAAGCAAAATCCCCCAACAATGTGGTTTCTGACAATTCAGAGGGGTCACCTAGGGAGGGTAACTTGGGGTACAAAAAATATTATGTTGAGTTTTTTTAGTCTTTTATCTATTTTTTCCTTTAAGATATGTGGGTCTCACTATGTTGCCCAGGCTGGCCTCCAACTCCTGAGCTCAGGTTATCCTCCCACCTCAGCCTCCTAAGTAGTTGGGGCTACAGGCGTTTGCCACCAATGCCTGGCATTATCCGTTTTTGAATATGCTGTATATTCCTATGGTCCAAAAGTTTTTTTTTCTTTTAAATTGGAGTTTCACTCTGTCACCCAGGCTGGAGGACAGTGGCATGCTCACGGCCACCGCAGCCTCAACCTGCTGGACTCAGGCAATCCTTCCACCTCAGTCTTCCAAGTAGCCGGAACTATAGGCACGCGCCACCATGCTCGGCTAATTTTTTTTTTTCAAATTGTAGAGATGAGGTCTCGCCAAGTTGCCCAGGCTGATCTCAAACCTGTGGGCTCAGGCAATCCTCTCACCTTGGCCTCCCAAAGTGCTGGGATTATAGGCATGAGCCACTGTGCCCGGCCAGGTCCAAAATTTAAAATAAAAAGGGCACATATGGTAGAGAGTGTCTTTCTCACAACATCAGAGACAAACTAGCATAGTGGCCAAAAGCATGAATCTGGAGCCTGGGTTCAGGTCCTGGCTCTGACACTTATTAGTTGTCTGACTTCTTGTTCCTCAATTTCCTCATCTGTGAGATGGGATAATAATAGTTCTACCTCAGATGGTTGCTGTGAGGATTATATGATTTAATTTTGTAAAGTGCTTTAGAACAGTGTCTGGCAAATAATAATCACTCAACAGATTTCTATATGTGTAGAAAATGTCTAGAAAGCTATACATCATTAATAGTGGTTTCTGGAAGATAAGACTTTCATTTTCTACCCCATACATTTCTGCACTGTTTGGAATTTTAAAAAGAACATTTATTAATTTTCAATCAGCAATACAATAAATATATTTCCATTTCAGAACAAAAGGTCAACAACAACAAAACAGACAAGGAAGGGAGAAAAGTAAGAATATCTGCACAAGTGAAAAGAAGATTTGTAATCAGGGAGACATGCAATCAAGGTAACAAAACATATGGGAGATCTTTTAGAGTCCTGCTAAAGAAAAATCTGTGTTATTTGTTCATTCAATGAGTATTAAGCATCTGCACTGTGCTAGGTCTTTGCCCTCATGCAGCTAATATTCTAGTGAGAGAAGCAGACTTTAATAAAATAATTAAGCAAATTAAAAAATAATTGCGAGCCAGGCACAGTGGCTCATGCCTGTAATCTCAGCATTTTAAGAAGCCAAGGCAGCCAGGCTCGGTGGCTCAGACTGTAACCCCGTGCTTTGGGAGGCTGAGGTGAGTGGATTGCCTGAGTCCGTGGGTTCAAGACCCGCCTAGGCAAATTGGCAAGAACTCATCTCTACAATAAATCAAAAAATTAGCCAGGTGTGGTAGCGAGCGCCTGTAGTTCCGGCTACTTGGAAGGTTGAGGTGGAAGGATCGCTGGAGCCCAGCAGGTCGAGGCTGCAGTGGCTGGGAGTCTGCCACTGCATTCCAGTCTGGGTGACAGAGTGAGACTCCAACTCAAAAAAAAAAAAAAAGAAGCCAACGCAGGCCGGGTGCAGTGGCTCAAGCCTATAATCCCCGTACTTTGGGAGGCCAAGGTGAGAGGATTGCCTCAGTCCAGGGGTTCGAGACCAGCCCGGGCAACTTGGTAGACCTCGTCTCTACAATAAATAAAAAAATTAGCCAGGTGTGGTAGCGTGCACCTGTAGTTCCAGCTACCTGGAAGGCTGAGGTGGAAGAATTGCCGAAGCCCAGCAGGTTGACGCTGGGGTGGCCCTGAGCGTGTCACTGCACTCCAGCCTGGGAGATGGAATGAGACTCCACCTCAAAAAAAAAAAACAAGCCAAGGCAGGAGAACTGCTTGAGCCCAGGACTTTGAGATCAAGCCTAGGTAACATAGTGAGACCTCATCTCTACAAAAAAATCAAAAAATTAGCCAGGTGTGGTAGCACATGCCTGTAGTCCCAGTTACTCAGGAAGCCGAGTTGGAAGGATCACCTGAGCCCAGGAGTTTGAGGTTGAGGTGAGCTGTGGTTGTACCACTGTACACCAGCCTGAGTGACAGTGTGAGACCATTTCTCAAAACAATGCACTGTTCACTATAAAACTGGCAAATTATAAAATAAAAAGTGTGCTCCAGGCAGGAACAACATGGACAAAGGTCCTACGGTGGGATGGTACAGCTGAAAGAAAGACAAGTGTCTCAAATGCAATGAGAGGTCCAGGAGAGTAGCCCAAGCAGGATAAGGTCCAAGTCATGCCAGCAGGGCCAAAGAAGGAGCTGGTGTTCATGGAAAGCAGAGCTGCTGCAGAGAAGGCTGCTGGAGTAGGAGCTGCTGTCCTTCACAGCCCCTTTGCTGATCCTCAATCAAGATGAGATTGCCAGGCTGTCAGAGGCATAAAAATCAGGCCCCAACAGAAATCTGTTCCAGGGCAATTCTCAGGACTGCCAACAGATGGTAACATTCCTCTAGGAAATAGCAGTTTTTCACCAAAAAACCTAACATTCAACACTGTGAGACTTTTCCAAGCCTGTAGCAGAAGTTTTTATGAATTGGAAATAATCTCAAGGTTTTATTTATTTACTTATATGTTTGTTTGCTTATTTATTTATTTGAGTCTGAGTCTCACTCTGTCACCCAGACTGGAGTGCAGTGGCATGTTCACGGCTACTGCAGCCTCGACCTTCTGGGCTCAGATGATCCTTCTGCTTCAGCCTTCCAAGTAGCTGGAACTACAGGCATGCACCATCATGCCCAATTAATTTTTCTGATTTATTGTAGAGATGAGGTGTTTCTAAGTTTCCCAGGCTGGTGTTGAACCCGTGGGCTCAGGCAATCCTCTCACCTCGACCTCCCAAATTACTGGGATTATAGGTGTGATCCACCGCACCTGGTCAATTTATTTCTTAAATGATCTGTGTTCTCATATACAGTTGGTAGAAGAGTAAATTAGTATATCCCCTTAGGAGGGCCATTAATAATAATCATTAAAACATAAAACGTTTAGCCGGGCGTGGTAGCGCGCACCTGTAGTTCCAGCTACTTGGAAGGCTGAGGCGGAAGGATCGCTGGAGCCCTGCAGGTCGAGGCTGAGGTGGCCGAAAGCGTGCCACTGCACTCCAGTCTGGGCAACAGAGTGAGAATCCAACTCAAAAAAACAAAAAAACATAAAATGCACGTTCCCTAAGATCGAGCAATTCCATTTCTAGGCACTCTCACATACAGAAATACATGTTTAAGATGCACACACAAGGATGTTCACCACAACCTTGTTTGCAATATCAAAACAAAAAAAGGGGGGTCAGAAACAAATATCCATCAATGTGGGAATGAGTAAAAGCTAAAGTATATCTATATGATGAAATATCATGAAGTCATTAAACAAACGAAGTAGAGTCAAAAGTGCTGCTTGTAGGAAAAGATTTTCAGACATTAAGTGAAAAAAGCATGGTTCCAAATAGTATGTATGATGCGATCCTGTTTGAGTTTTTAAAAATCCATACAGAAAGTGGTAGTGGGCTTTTATTAAACACTGTGTTCTATTTTCCTGGACTCCCTATTTCTGCCAAGATCCTTCCCCATTTAAGAAGCTAGAAAGAAGCACCCCATCACTGCAGAACTAGTAAACAAAGATTTCAAATTATTGGCTCATTGTTCAGGCAGAAACAGGTAACTGACCCCATGCCCTCCCTATAAAGATGCTCAAAAAATAGAATGTTGTAGATGTAGGCCACCTTGTTCCTGCCTCAGGTCCCATGGAATGAATGTTGGATCCCCTAGATAAGTTCAGGGATCTAAAATGAGAGGGCACAGTGCCCTAAGATAAGAAGCCCCAGCGTGTTCCTTCACACTACTGCCACCACCAATATAGCATGGGAAAGCAAAGATGCCTGCATGGGGAGCCAGGCCTGGGTTGGCTATACGAAGCCACTGGGAGAGTAGAGTAGGCCGGTATTTTCCTGTGTGGTAGTGGGGTGGGAGAGGAGTCTTAGGGTAGTGACAACATAGCCAAGAATGTATTTCAGCGGATGCCAGAATGTAAGGATGACCACATCTAAGAAACATGTCAGCCAACAGTTCATCTCAATGGGACCATAAGAGCTAGAATCAGATGCTCATTTTCCACCTATGTTCTGGACCCATGAGTAGACAGTTCTAGAAAGGCAGAACTCCTCAATGCCTTTTCACTTGTTTGGCTTGAGCCAGCTGTTCTCTATTAATAGAATTCCTCCCACCTACTCCATACACACCACCTCCCACTCATCCATTCAGAAGCAGCTCAGATGTCTCCTCTGTGAAATCTTCTGGTTTCTAATCACTCTATGTTCTGGGTCCTTAACATGGCTCGAACAAACCTCTACTACAAGGTTCAATCAGAGAAGCAAATGCTATGAGCAACAGAAAACTAAGGATTTATTATAAGGAGTAGACTTTGTGCAACTATGGAAGTTGGTGGAAAAACACATGCAACCCTATCACTTCTGCATTAGGTGTTGGGCTTGAAGCCTCTAAAGGCCAATGAGGCCAGGAGTTGGGAAAAAAACTGGATATGGAGTGGAAAAGAGCAGGGACAGGCGGGGCTCGGTGGCTCAGCCTGTAATCCCAGCACTTTGAGAGGCTGAGATGTGTGGATTGCCTGAGCCTGCAGGTTTGAGACCCACCCAGGCAACTTGGCGAGACCTCGTCTCTACAATAAACCAAAAAATTAGCCGGGTGTGATAGTGGCACCTGTAGTTCCGGCTACTTGAAGGCAGAGGCGGAAGGATCGCCAGAGCCCAGCAGGGCGTGGCTGGGGTGGCCAGGAGCGTGCCACTGCACTCCAGTGGGGCGACAGAGTGAGACTCCAACTCAAACAAACAAAAGAGCAGGAACAAATTGAAACCCGTGAGAACAAACTAGTTCCTACAAGAACAACTGGGACTCATGAGGACAATCCAAAACTCGCAACTTCCTTTCATCATCTCCAAGCTCAGTGACTCAGGTGACCTGCCAGAGAAGCCAGAGTCTTTTGCCACAGAGCTGAATGCACACCTGGCCCAAGACTCAGAGGAGCTGATGGAAAAGACTCAGTAGGAGCTGGGAGAGCTGCAGGCCCAGGTGCCATTCTTCACCAACAAGGTGGGTCAGCAGATCACTGTCAAAGTATGTGCACCGCCACCATGCCTGGTGCACTGCTCTGTCCTTCACAGTGTACTGGCTGCTACTTGAATTCAACTTTCCAAATATTGTGCAAAATTTTCTTGTCAACCCTATCCTGCAACCATATAGGAAGGAATCCTGGGAATTCAGCTTCGCTAAATTGACACAGTACAAAGCCACCACAAGCACATATACCTAGTATGGTAAATCTCTGTCGGTACCTCTGGCAGGGAACAGCAGCTCTCAACAGATGTTCATTGACTCAAAAGAATCTCTCCCCACCTCCCACTCAAACAAATGTTTGAGTATGTTCTGGGGCCCTGGGAAATAGCCCAGTGTTTTCCTGAAGAGTGCCATTTACATAAAAGTGAATGGAGCTATTGTTGGGGGTTTTCAGCTTTTTTGGAGACCACGGAGCTGAAACTGTCCAGGGGTTTGAAAGTAGCCAGCTTTCACACACAGACTCCAAGTGGATTCAAACCTCAGGGGGTTAAAGAACACAGCATCCAATATGCAAATATGCCTGCAGCCAGGATTGCAGAGGTGAGAACTCCAGGCTGACAGCAGGCAATTCACACTTCAGAAAAGTGGCACAGTGCCTGAGGTAGTTAGAAAAAACTTGAACAAAAAAACCCTCAATGTCATCAGAAGGTTCCAGAAAGTAAAAGAAAAATACTCTTGGCTTTCTCTATATATACAATTCCCTCACAGCCTAGGAGATTTAGGACCTAGGTGCCAAAAAACAATTTACAAATAAATAGCTAGACTGTTTGTTTAAATGTTTTCATCAAATCAGGGTACTATAAAAGCCCTCACAAATATACCTTTAGATACAGAAAGAGCTCCCAAAATTCACCCTCTGACCTGTTCCACAGTGTAAAATCGCTTAAGCAAAAACAGTGTTTCATGCCATCATGTTATCAATTAAGCATTCAGACTGAGCCAGCTACACTGTGCTAGGTTTTTGATAATTATCGTTTCTAAAGCTCAAGATAACCTTTCAAGAGAAGCATTAATTATCTACAGTTTATGAGATATTAAAAAAGGTTCAAATACTTGCCCAAGAGCATAGCTGGCCTGTAAACTGTGGGATGTGAATCCAACTCTAACTCCAAAGTCTGTATTTTTTTCCCTTTCACAGCTCTGCTCACCACGAAAGAGTAGGGCTTATGGACGATAAGATGTAGAATCCTCTCCACCGAACAGGCTTTAGTTATAGAGAGAGGACAGTAAATGTAACTACTGGTACCCAAAGACTGATGAAGAGGTAAAGTGTTGCCTAAGGCCCCTGAAAGTGCCCATCAGAAAAGGGTTTCCTTGCCTCCTCTGCTCTTTTCTAGGAAGCAGGAACGTAAAACTACATGTTCAAAGCCATATGAAGTAGCCCGAGGATCCCCAAGCACAGAGAAGCACATGAGCACTTAAGTTAAGGCCTTACCATCCAGAAAATTTGCCCAGGCCCTCCTCTACATGAGGAGCAAGGTCAATTCTTTGCCTGTCTACAAGCAACTCTATGTGATTACTCAGTTGTCCCTCACTTCCCACATCATAATCGTCTTTTGTTCATTTTGCCAGTTTCTTTCTTCCCTTCTGGAGTGAACGGAAATAAGGCACCCATCCATGATTAAAGCTTTCTCTTGTAACAACAACTGCAAAAAAGGAGGAAAATAAAAAAGAAAGAAATGAAAAACAAAAAAAGCACCTACTATCATGAATAAATGGAGACAAAGAAAATATTCCCTTAACTGCACCTTTCCCTGGACATCTGCCACTCCATTACTTCTCGCAGAGACCAAGCTGCTGAGTCATTTTGCTATCTTTATTATTGGTTGAAGGAGGAAACAGGAGATTTCACCTGTAATGGCATGAATATTGGCTTCTGGGATAAGGCCAAAGTCAGGCAAGGTTGGGACAAAAATCATTCTTAGTGGAGGAAATTTGTTAAACGGCCTATTAGTGCCATCTGCTGTACAATTCTAGAAAGCAAGCTCAGGGAATTCTAATACTGGAGTCTGAGGAACTCCTTTACTCATCTAATGTCTGCTCAGTGTGTCCCATGCAACACACAGTGTGAAAGGACTGAAGGACAGCTACAAACCTGGATTAGCCTCTTCTTTCTAGAGAATCACAGCCTAGTGAAAGTAGACAACATTAAAACAAGTTACAGCATGTTTTGTGTATCATAAGCGTATATGTAAGACGGAAAGGTAGCAAAGAAGAATCATTAGGTTAAAGGGATACCTCATAAAATTTTTGAAGGATGACTGGTTTTCCAGGCAGAATAAAGGTAGATGCAAGGGGTCCTTCAGGCAAAGAGAGGAGTATGGACAAAGACTCTCAAGCACAAAAGTATATCTCATCGATAAACAGCTTAGTTTATATCCTGTAGGTAATGAGGCCTTTAACTGGTTTTAGGCAGGACTATAAGTTGGTCAGACTGACATTTCACAAAGACATCTGGCAGCAAGCAAGGTGGAGAATGAATTAGAAGAATAGAATGGAGGCAGAGAGATCAACCAGCTACAAGCTTATTTCAACAGTCTAGTTAACAAATGATACAGTTAGAGCAAAGCAGAGGCTGTGAGAAAGGGTAGAAGCTGAATTTGAGAGAGATTTCAGAGTAAAACTGACAAAATTGATATTTCACAATCCAAGGGAAAGAGAAAGAGAAGTGTTTGGTTTGGGTGACTTGGAAGAAAAGGGAGTAGAATGTAAGCTAATCATTTGTTTGGAACAAGTTGAATTTGAAATGCTATAGACTGGCCAGGCACAGTGGCTCAAGCCTGTAATCCCAGCACTTTGGGAAGCCGAGGCGAGGCGAGAGGATTGCCTGAGTTCAGGAATTCGAGACCAGCCTGGCAACTTGGTGAGACCTCATCTCTACAATTAAAAAAAAAAAAAAAGCCAGGAGTGCTTGCGCGCATCTCTAGTTCCAGCTCCGTGGAAGGAATGCCTGCGTCCAGCAGGTTGAGACTGTGGTGGCCATGAGCATACCACTGCACTTCAACCTGGGTGACAGAATGAGACTCCAACTCAAAAAAAAAAAAGAAAAGAAATGCTCTAGACTACCCATAAGGTAAATGAACAGGTGGGCCTAAAGTTCAGAGATTTAATCATCACAGAAATGCAAATCAAAACTACAATGAGATATCACTTAACACCAATAAGGATAGTTAAATTAAAAAGTAAAAAAAAAAAAAAGGCCAGGCTCTGTGGCTCAAGTCTGTAATCCCAGCACTTTGGGAGGCCAAGGTGAGAGGATTGCCTGAGCCCAGGGGTTCGAGATCCGGCTGGGCAACTTGATGAGACCTCATCTCTACAATAAATAAAAAAATTAGCCAGGCGTGGTGGCATGCACCTGTAGTTCCAACTACTTGGAAGGCTGAGGCAGAAGGATCACCTGAGTCTAGTGGGTTGAGGCTGCAGTGGCCATGAGTATCTACTGCACTTTAGCCTGGGTGACAGAGTGAGACTCCAACTCAAAAAAAAAAAAGTAAAAAAAAAACAGGTGTTAGTGCAGATGTGGAGAAAAGGAAACACTTCTACACTGTTTTTGGAGCTATAAGCCAGTTCAACTTTTGTGGAAACCAGTATGCTGATTTTGCAAAGAATTAAAAATTGAGCTTCCATAAGATTCAGTAATCTCTCTTCTGCAAATACATCCACAGAAACATAATTCACTCTACCAAAAAGATATCTGCACTTGCACATATATGTTCATTGCAGCACTATCCACAAGAGAAAAACATGGGACCAACCCAGATGTCCACTGAAAGTGGACAGGATAAAGAAAATGTGGCACATTTACATGATGGAATATTATGCAGCCATAAACAACAAAACCATGGCCTTTGCAGCAGCATGGATGTAGTTGGAGACCATCATGCTAAGTGAACTATCACAGAAACAAAGAACTGAATACTGCATAAGCGGGCCCTGATCACTGGTCACGTGAGCACACAGGTGAGGTTGGTAGATGCTGGACACTGCTGGGAGAAAAGAAATGAGGGGGGGGAGGTGCATGTGGCAATTCACTGGGTACAAGGTCCGCTATCAGAGGAAGAGAGGACCAGCTACAAGCCCAAACTTCACCAGCATGCAACTAACTTATAGTAAATCCTCACTTGTACCCCACGATGCTAAAATAAAATTAAATAAATAAAGTTCAATGACTATCTCATGCCATCTCTTCATTTCCCAAGGTGGAAATTTTCTATCAGAGGAAGATTTTGCTTTCAGCATAGGTATTTCTACAGCCCACTTCCCTCCAATTTGGGTGAGACTACCTGTCTGACCTGCCCTCGCAATCTGGTATTCCAAGCATTTTCATCCTTTCAGTCAGAAACAGCACAACACAGAAAAGTATGGCTAGCTTTGAAGTCAGAAAGACCTAGCTACTGAATTTAATAGTTGTTACTGAGAGCAAGACCCTTAACTTCTCCATTTGTAAAATAAAGTTAGCACCTACTCCCAGCACTTTGGGAGGCTGACGCAGAAGGATCACTTGAAGTCAGGAGTTCAAGACCAGCCTGGGCGACAAAACGATACCCTATCTCTACAAAAATTAGAAAAATTAACTAGGCATGGTGGTTTGCACCTATAGTTCCAACTACTTGGGAGGCTGAGGCTGAGGATCACTTGAGCCCAGGAGTTCAAGGCTGTGGTGAGCCATTATTGTGCCACTGCACTCCAGCCTGGGCGACAGTGAGACCCTGACTCTGAATGAATGTATGAATAAATGAATAAATAAATAGTAAATGATATATACAGGGTGTCTGATGTATCAGAGATATAAATATACACGTACGTGAGTCAGTCTTTTTTTGAGTTGTAGTCTCATTCTTGTCACCCAGGCTGGAGTGCAGTGGCACACTCATGGCCACTAGAGCCTTGACCTGCTGGGCTCAGACGATCCTTCCACCTCAGCCTTGTGAGTCAGTTTTATTCCTGTATCATAAAAGGTCATCATAGTTTCTCTATACTTTAAAGAAAATGGCTTTTCATTTTGTCTGCAAAACTGCTGGTGAAAGCTGTTTACCATATCCGGTATATTCTTTATAAGGTCCTACAAGATAAATTCCTTTCAATATAGAAACAAGGAAAAATTTCTCTTTTGAAGAACAGATGTTTCCTTAATTACTATTTAGTAAAAATTATCTTTTTTCCTTAACTAACAAATTTTGATCTAAATTGGGTACTCAATTATAGTAAAGCACACCGACCTGTTGATTAGTATATCTGCTTGTCTTTTTTTTTTTTTTGAGTTGGAGTCTCACTCTGTAGCCCAGGTTGGAGAGCAGTGGCACCTGCTGTGCTCTGGCAATCCTTCAGCCTCAGCGTTCTAAGTAGCTGGAACTACAGTTGTACACCACCATACCCGGCTAATTTTTTGATTTATTGTAGAGATGAGGTCTCGCCATATTGCTCAGGTTGGTGGTCTTGAACCTGTGGGCTCAGGCAATCCTCTCACCTGTGCCTCCCAAAGTGCTGGGATTGCAGGCGTCAGCCACTGTGCCTGGCCCTGCTTGTTCTTATTAGGATAATGGCTACCATTTTTTGAGAAGTTGCTTCTTGCCAGGCATTGGGCCAAGTACTTTACCTTCATTACCTCACTTAATCTTCACAATAACCTGCTGAGGCATTACTGCCATTTTTCAGAACAGCAAAAAGGAAGCTATGGCTCATATAAGTGTCTGGGTAGTGAGTCCAACGCATGTCTGCCTAACTCTCAATATCATTGCTCTTAACCTCAGCTCTGCATGAGTGTTTTACACTTGACAATTTGATTGCATTCCATTTATTTCAAACTGTCATTTTTTTTTAAGGCGGTGGGACTCTCGTGTGACTTTCTTTACTTTTGCTATAATTGCCACGATATTATCCATTCATTAAGTGAAGAAACTAGAAAACATAAAATCTCTTTTGGAAAGCAGACGAGGTTTAACGGGTAACAACAAAATGAAACTGAGGCCCAGGGAGGGGAAGGTATGGGGTCCAGGTTGCTAGGCCCTAAACCCAGACCTTGCTCGCCAGTGGGATTCCGACGATCCACCACATCACCACTCGCACGGGGGGGTAGGGGGCAAGCAAGGCTCACAGGGTCAATGAGCCCGCTCTTCCCCGGTGCAGACAGGAAGAAAACCGAGGTCCTACGAGCGGACAGCGCCTGGCCTGCCCACACCTCCCTGCCAGCTTGGAGGAAGGTGCATTCACCTTTGACCCTGCAGCGACCGAGGTTATTCAGCAGCAGACACCCACCACTCCACGCCTCAGTTTCTCCACGGAGAGCTAAACCCTAGGCGCTAAGGCTACTCACCCGAGGTAGCGAGAGGCACGAGGCGGGCCTTGAACGAAAACTGAAGGTACGTCGGCCAATCAAGAGAACTCGGTTGTGCTTTGGATGACCAATAGAATTGGGCAGAAGAATCCTTGGCCCGCCTCAAGGATGCCGTTCTCTCACTGAGAACGTCGCGAGATCTTCATTCAAGCGGAACTATTGGTTGAAGAACGGAAATTGAGAGTCACGCCCACTGCTTCCTCGGATCTCTGATTGGCCTTCTAGTGGAGAAGAAGACGCACGTCAACGGGTTTCCTAGATGCCCATTGGTGGGCCGTGCAGAGCTGCCGGCGCGCAGGCGACAGCGCGGGCGTTCGAACCGGTGCTTGGCGGCGTTGCTATGGAGATGTGATCCGGCGACCGCCTGAACCCCACGAATTGACAGGGTGCTCAGGTTACTAGCCTTAGGGCTCATTCCAGACGGAGTTGTCTTCTCCTATCCTCAGACGGGGCTGACCGAGGAGGAGCTTGGAAACCCCCTAGGTAAGAAAGGGCGGGAGAAACAAGCGCGGCCGGTCTGGTTCGGAACCCCGGCGCCTGCCGGCGAGAGAGGGCGCGCGTGACGCCCGCCGAGCGCGTGGGGAGACTGGCGGTTGGGAGGGAACCGGGAGTTCTTGCGAACGTTTACCTATTCTCCTACTTTCCCTCCCCATATCTCCGTCTTTTCTTCAGCAGTTCTCTTGAACGCCATCTCTCTAAGGGAGTCTTTTCTGTGTCCCAAAGTCCTCCTGCTTTTGAGCCCATTACCCTGCTGGAGACTCTCTTAGAGTGCTCCTCTTCGGCCTTGGATTGTGAAATTCCGCGAGTCCCCCTCTCTTCCCATATCCCGTAGAATTCTGGAGTCTTTTAGGTGAGGCAAGCGTCTTTCACGATGTCTTACACAAAGTAGATTTTCAGGAGATATTTGTTGAGTGGAATGTAATTCACTTCAAATAGATTGGATTCCCCCTTGTGCCCTGCCCCGTTATCTCTCCCATTCAGAGATGGTTTTTTATTTGGAGGATAGGGAGTGGGCACCCGCATCTCATATGCAAAAGTTGGCCTTTCTACTCTTGGTGAAAGGTTAAGCTTTTTGGGATTGGTTGCTACAACTGTTCACGCATTGTGACTTCTAGCCTGGTGTGTGTCTGTCTCTGTCTAACTCTCTCTCTCTCTCTCTCTCTCTCTCTCTCTCTCTTTCTCTCTCTCTCTCTCTTTCTCTCGTGCAGTGGCAATCAGCTCACAGTAACTTCGACCCCCAGGGCTCAAGCAATCCTCCTGCCTCAGCCTCTCGAGTAGCTGGGATTACAGGCGCAGGCCACCACATCCAGCCAATTTGTAGAGTCAGGATCTGGTTATGCTGCCCAAGCTGATCTCCTAAAACTTTTGTTAGACTCCTATTAGTCTTTGCTTAAAACAAAGCATTATGTTGCTGTATACCAAGAGTGTTTATCTCCTTTTAGTTTTGTAGTGACCCGCAGCTATTGTCATTTCATTTGTGCTTTGGAAAATGCTTATTTAAAAAATGCTTTAAAGCATTTTCTCCTTTGTATTTGTTTTCTTCTGTAAGTAGAGAGGCTTTGTAGTCTCTCTGCTTCAGTGCATGTAACAACTGCTCAGGTAACCTCCCATCCATTCATCAGGTGTCCGTGATAGACTTGCATTACCAAGACTGTTATTTTGTTTTTAACTCACCTACTATATCTTCACAGTCTCATTGTGGCTGATTCTTCCTTATATCAAATTCATAGCTCAATGGTGACTTTAATTAAAAAATGGAAAAAGTCAGGAACAGCAGCTATGTTCTTATTACCCTTTTATAAAACTTTGAAACACTACCTTATAGTTCAACTGCAGTTCTGGCTGGGGATTTAGAGTTTGGCTTTGGTTCTGTCTCTAATTCATTCACTGGGGATGGCTTTGCAGCTCATTTAGCCCCTTTAGACCTCACTTTTTCCTTCTGTAAAATCAAATGGCTGAATTAGATTAGGATTCCTGTGGTTCTACTATTAGTTTAGTCAAGTAGTTGATGTTAGGTAGACATCACACTCTCAGCCTTCCAAAGACGATAATATTTTTAGCAGTAGAAAGTAGTAGCTACCATTTATTGAGCATTTACTCTGTGCAAAGCACTGTATTAAGGGCTTTATATAAATAACATTTTTTATATACATGTATAGCATGTTATTGTGCTGCCGAGATAGCATTTTATTTAAAACTTTTGGTTTTATGTTGTTAATGAAAATCTTTATTTACTCATGGGGCGACCTAGGGTATGATTCTCTCATCTTTCAGTTTAAGAGGAGCAGCAACTTCTTTCTCTGGACTGCTATTATGTTTGTCACATGAAGCGTCGAACTCTCCAAGATTCCTCCCAAATCTAGTGTTCTATGATGATTAAGCTATTAATCTGGTTTCCCCATGCTGGCCCACCAAACTTCATAATTTTCACAGAGTAATCCTCAACAAATTTTGGTATATGAGTAGCAGAGTTCTACTTCTTATACTTTGTGTGCTGTGGTCATTGTATACTTCCCAAATTATTGTCTCAATGGTTTTGATGTTCACACTCTATTGAACAAGAAGACTTTTCCATAGGTATAAATTAATAATGATAGATAACCGTATATTGTTGAGTGTTTATGTATCATACATTGAATTCACACTTAATTTACATTTGTCCAATTAATCCTCACAAAAGCAAATGTCACATTACTTTTTGTCAGTTCAGTGCAGTAGCTTTCTAAATTATCTCCCTTCTTCCATTTTTATCCACCTGCTACAATACATCCCCCACAGAACTAGCATGAGTGATGTGCAACCAAAGTGTATCCCTTCCCCACTTAAAGCCCTCCAATGACTTCCTGCTTCACTTAAAAATGAAATGCAGGCGCTTTTTGTCCTCATACTATTCTCCCTCACCTACTATACTAGCCAAACTGGCCTTCTGTTGATCACTTGATCATGCCATGTTCGTTTTCCACTTTAAAATCCTTTAATGTGTGCCTTCCTGGAATGTGCTTCCTCCTGATTTTTACATGAATGACTCCATGTTATTTCAGGTTTCACTCAAATGTTCCCTTCCGATTGAGGCCTTCTCTGAAAAATAAAGTAGGGTCTTTACTCTGCTTTATCTATCTATCTATCTATCTATCTATCTATCTATCTATCTATCTATCTATCTATCTATTTATTATTGAGTCAGAGCCTCACTCTGTCACCCAGGCTGGAGTGCAGTGGAACATTCATGGCCACTGCAGCCTCGAACAGCTGGGCTCAGGTGATCTTTCTGTCTCAGCCTTCCAAGTAGCTGGAACCACAGACATATACCACCATGTCTGGCTAATTTTTAAAATTTATTGTAGAGACAAGGTCCCATCAATTTGCCCAGGCTGGTCTTGAACCCCTGGACTCAGGCAATCCTCTAGCCTCCACCTCCCAAAGTGCTAGGATTATAGATGTGAGCCACTGTGCCCCACCTACCCTGCTTTATTTATTTGTTTGTTTATTTTTTATTTTTTGAGTCAGAGTCTCACTTTTTCGCCCAGGCTGGAGTGCAGGGGCACACTCACAGCCACCCCAGTGTCAAGCAGCCTGTGCGACAGTGTAAGACTCCAACTCAAAAAAAAAAGAAAAAAGAAACATTTCTTGAACACCTGGATGATGATTCTTGGAACTGTGACCATAGCTGTGTACATAGCAATTCATTTGAGCAGTACAGCCTTGTTTCATTTTTGTTGTCCAGGAGCAATGAGTCAGGGCAACACCAACACTACTAGAATTTTCCTGAGTAATCAAATTACCCTGATACAAAAGTGTCTACTCCCCGGGACTAAGAATGACATGAAATGCTTTTGTAGAGTTTTAAATATAGTATAGGGATATTTATTCATTAAACAATTATTGAATGTTTATTATTTCTAGACACTGCTTTATATACCGAGGATAAAAAGACTAATAAAACACATTCTTTGACCACAAGAAGATGATATTCTAATAGGGGAAATAGATATATTCATAGGAAATTATTAAAAACAAGAACTGTGATGACAGAGATATACAAAAAGGATGATGTGAACACAGAAGGGACATCTGACCACATCTAGGGAGATCAGAAAAGGCCTATTGTGTTTTAATCAGCAAGAGGTAAAGTAAGGTTTGATGAGAGTGTGCCTAGGTCACTTAGAGGCACAACATGAATAAATGCACACAGAAATAAAACAGTATAAGAAGTTGACTAAACTGTGGCATGAGAAAGGAGCTAGATTATAAAAGTGTTTATGGGACATACTGGGAGCTTGGACTTTGTCCTGTATGTAGATGATAAGATGCCATTGAAGAGTTTTAAGTAAGGGAGCAGCATGGTTATAACTGCATTTAAAAGAATAATCTGGCCGGGCTCGGTGGCTCAGCCTGTAATCCCAGTTCTTTGGGAGGCCGAGGTGAGTGGATTGCCTCAGCCCGTGGGTTCGAGACCCACCCGGGCAACTTGGCAAGACCTCATCTCTACAATAAATCAAAAATTAGCTAGGCATGGTAGCGCGCGCCTGTAGTTCCAGCTACTTGGAAGGCTGAAGCGGAAGGATCCCCAGAGCCCAGCAGGTCGAGGCTGCGGTGGCCGGAAACGTACCACTGCACTCCAGTCTGGGCAACGAAGTGAGACTCCAACTCAAAAAAAAAAAAGAATAATCTGTCTTTACAATCTGGAGGATGGTTTGGAGGGGGCAAAACTGGAGGCAGTGAGAACAGTTAAGAGACATGTAATGATCTAGGTGAGAGATACTGGAGCTGAATCACCAAGGCAGTGGTGGTAGGAATGAGGATAAGACGGGAAATTTGACAAATACTTAGGAGATTAAATTGGCTGAGTCTACTGACTAGATGTGGCATTAAAGGAGAGGAAGGCCTCTAGGATGCTTTATTTGGTTTAGCTCTGAGTGACTGCTTGGATGTTATTGTCACCTGCCTACTCCCACTCATCAAAGAAGAGAAAGTTGGAGGCAGATTTTGTCGGGTGATAATGAGTTCTGTTGTTGACAAGTAGTTCAGATGTTTATTCGTGGAGACATTTTGATTGTGATCCCTGCCTGTTTTTGCTATAAGACATATCCATGAGATAGTCTGTTTTAGGTGAACTAAAGTTACATTTGGATTCTGTAAATAACGCATTTAACAATACTACACAATATCCAAGCCTAGTTGAGATTTTACTAGCAGTGAGGAGCAGTCTCACTGTGTCTATTACAGACTTTTAAGTGAGCCACGTGCTTATGTTGAGATTTGATTGGTTAAAACTAGAGGTATAGAATAATGTAGCCAATACATGGATATTCAGTCACTTTCTAAAACAAATACATACTGTTATTTCTAATAAATTAAATTAGTTTAATTTCTTAAACAGTTTCTTCATTTGTAAGAAATGGAGATGATCAGCCAGGCTCGGTGACTCAGCCTGTAATCCCATGCTTTGGGAGGCCGAGGTGAGTGGATTGCCTGAGCTCGCGGGTTCGAGACACGCCTGGGCAACTTGGCGAGACCTCATCTTTACAATAAATAAAAAAAAATTAGCCGGGCGTGGTAGCGTGCACCTGTAGTTCCAGCTACTTGGAAGACTGAGGCAGAAGGATCACCGGAGCCCAGCAGGTCAAGGCTGCAGTGGCCGGGAGCGGCCACTGCACTCCAGTCTGGGCAACAGAGTGAGACTTCAACTCAAAAAAAAAAAAAAGAAATGGAGATGATAATTAAAATCTATCATAGAAAGTCTTGGAAGATGAATCAGGTAGCACAATTAATTATATATTAATAATCTAGATTACAGTGAATGGAATGATTGTTTTAATTGCTTTGCTTTCTCAGTATCACTTCTTTGGAAATAATTCTTGACACCATAGTGGCAACAGTTCCCAAAGTGATGTAGCTCTGACTGAATGAGTCTATATCATCTTGGTAATTTATTAAAGCAGATTGTAATGGTTATTTTTTCAATTAAACACATGAGATACATTTTGTTGAAAGTATTTTATCACTGCAACATGGCAAAAACCTGCAAATGACAACTTCCTGCAGTTGGATTAGACCAAGATTTTAAAAATAAAGCACTGAATTTAAACACAGCATCAGTTATCACCTGTTCCTGGGAATTCTTTCAAAATTACACCTACATTTAGAGAGAATAATACTTGCACTGTTTCAGGATAACCAGGTTCACAATGTTATGTTTATTTGTAGGTGTTGCTCATGCTTTTCACCAATCTTGAAAACTTAATAAACTCATTGTGGGCCTCTTAACAAACTTGAAACTAATTTTTTTTCAGTTACTAAAGAAACAATCTCCTGAAAACTACTTTAAAAAAAAAAAAAGGGTGTAACTCACGATTGGTATCCCAAATTCACATTTTACCTTAAGAATTCCATTAAGTATCATATATTCTAATTCCCTTGCAGCTGTTGTTTTAAGCAGTTGTCTAGTATCATTTGTCTTCTGTTGAGAACAGTAGTCTATAGATAGAATAATCTCTAAAGTTTGAAATAACAAATTCCCTTGTAGGGGGAAAGTATACATATTATTCACCTTTTAATCACCCTCTGATAACACTGAATTTTTTGTGTTCTTAGTTAGTGACCTTATGCCTAATATGGGATACAGACACATTTTAATGCAAATATTGGGTTTGTATTATATCAATTTATTTTCTTTCTTTCTTTTTTTTTTTTTTTTTGAGTTGGGATCTCACTCTGTACCCAGGCTGGAGTGCAGTGGCATGATCATGGCTCACCGCAGCCTCAGCTTCCTGGAGTAAGGCAATCTTCTCACCTCAGCTTGGACTACAGGCACGTTGCCACCATGACCAGCTAATTTTTTCATTTTTTTTGTAGAGATGAGGTCTTACTATGTTGCCCCGGCTGGTCTTGAATTCTTGAGCTCAAGCGATTCTCTTGTATCAGTCTCCCAAAGTGTGGGGATTTTAAGATGTGAGCCACCGTGCCCTGCTTGCATTATGTCAGCTTCTAATGGTACAGTGGGCTCGGGAATTTTGTTAGTAACCTCTTAAAAAGTTGTCATTAGCCGGGCTCGGTGGCTCAGCCTGTAATCCCGCGCCTTTGGGAGGCTGAGGTGAGTGGATTGCCTGAGCCCGCGG